>JAWQFJ010000377.1:125555-163055 GCA_034096865.1 Theodoxus fluviatilis
TAGAGAGAGAGGCAGACACAGACACAGAGTGCAGATACACGCGCACGCATGCACACGTACACAGACACCGATACACATCGACAGACAGACACAGTGGCGGACGGACAAACACACGGACAGACACACATAAACAAAATTACAGACAGACGAAAAGACAGACGGACTGACGAACTTGAGGAGAGACAAAATATACATACATATACGCGCAAGCGCACGCGCGCATACACACACACACACACACACACACAAGCACACATACAAACACGCACAAACAAACACACACATACGCACACACACACACACACAGATGAACAGACACAAGTCAGAGAAAGGGAAACAGCCGGAGAGAAAGAAAAAGAGGAAAGTTCAATGACACTCGCAGCGTATGGGAGACACAGAGAACAAAAGAGAACAACCAATCAGGTGCCACTGCAGCCATGTGCCTTGTTGTCATTTGTTGCTCATTCGCGTTGCCCTTGACTTGTTAGATGGATTTCCATGATATACACACTTGCAAACGATGACAGCGATAGCAGAGTTCAGCGGATGACAAATCCGCGCTGTGCCCAATACTTATCGAATTCTCTAACCTGAGCCATCGCTGAATTGTTCTCAGGCATCGCTGAACACGCACTGTCGATGGCTGGGGCGACAGCTGGTCAGGGCGCCGCTTTGGGCGCTGTCTGTGAGAACCTACCACGCTCCCACCGTCAGTCAGCCCTCCACGTGTCCCCCTCGCCCTCCAAGGTGTAGGTTTTTACTTGTCCGCCATCTTGTCCTGCCCTCTTGGTCTCTTTCTCTCTGGCCGCCATTTTGTCCTATCCTCTTTGCATGCCTTTCTCTGTCCGTCATTTTTTCCTGTCCTCTCTGTCTGTCGTTCTGTCTCTGTCCGCCATTTTGCCCTGTTCTCTCCGTCAGCCATTTTGTCATGTTCACTCTGTATATCTCTGTCCGCCATTTTGTCTTGTTCGCCATGTCTTTCTCTCTGTCCGCCATTTTGGCATGTTCACTCTGTCTTTCTCTCTGTCCGCCATTTTGGCATGTTCACCCTGTCTTTCTCTCTGTCCGCCATTTTGTCATGTTCACCCTGTCTTTCTCTCTGTCCGCTATGTTGTCATGTTCACCCTGTCTTTCTCTCTGTCCGCCATTTTGTCATGTTCACCCTGTCTTTCTCTCTGTCCGCCATTTTGTCATGTTCACCCTGTCTTACTCTCTGTCCGCCATTTTGTCTTGTTCCCCCTGCCTTTCTCTCTGTCCGCCATTTTGTCATGTTCACCCTGTCTTTCTCTCTGTCCGCCATTTGGTCATGTTCACCCTGTCTTTCTTTCTGTCCGCCATTTTGTCATGTTCACCCTGTCTTTCTCTGTCCGCCATTTTGTCATGTTCACCCTGTCTTTCTCTCTGTCCGCCATTGCGTCTGTCCGTCACTTTTCTTCCAGCCAAAGACGTCAAGACTGCTTCTGTTACTGCACTGTCTTCTTCCTTTAATTTCCAAGACACAGTCTTGACGACGATGACTACATCATCATCATCATCATCATCATCATCATCATCATCATCATCATCATCATCATCATCATCATCATCATCACAATCGCCGTCATCATCATCATCATCATCATCATCATCATCATCATCATCATCATCATCATCATCATCATTTTAAAAGTATGTACTACATTGCTATGCAAATAATACGATGCATATTGATAGATGCAAAACAAACGAATATATCAATAAGAAATCCATAATAGGAAAGACATTGATTGACGACGATGACGTCAACGACGACGGCAATGTCGATTACAACTAGACTTTGGAAACTGTGCTGGACGACTTTCCATCCGGGTCACAACGGTATAGCGCCCATGTCGTGGTTGAGTGGCCGCGGTCGTTGGTGTGTGTCGATCTCCACAGCGTACCCAGATGAAACAGCCAGACCATCATGGTCATATCTAAATCCCTCTATTGGCTCGGTAGATCCATACAGAAACAAGATCGACCAAACCATGTAATTCGCGCCTTGCTGAACCGTCAAAGGCAATAGAAAGACAATTTGTTTGTCCTGTCCACAGATCAAGCCACTCCGGACTTGTTGGCTGTCCACGGATCAGATGCCAGTCGGGCCTGGCTTATTTATCCCCACAGTGTGGATGTCCATCACCTGGCACCTGACACAGTGTGGATGTCCATCACCTGGCACCTGACACAGTGTGGATGTCCATCACCTGGCACCTGACACAAGGTGATTTACCTCGGACACTGGTGGGCACAGGTGACCCTGACGACGTCATGGCAGGGCGATTCCATGTCCGTCACAAGAGGGGCCAGCTTCAGTGAAGTCGAAGTTCCACTCATAGACTACAAATACTTGTCGTAATAGTGCAGAACCCATGCCATCATCTTGAGACCTGCGATGAAGATTCTATCAGAATTATCGAATTTTTTTCACGTGGTGAGGACGAACGTAACCTCTAAGAAAGCTCCACGTGAGTAATGCTCTTTCATTTCAAGGGCTTATCCTTACTACCTAAGAGAGTATGCAACGTGTCCTATGTTTGGAATCTTATCGAAACACCCAAAATCATAAAAATCCGTAACTCATCAACCGCAGGTCTTTCAGACACATCAGCGGCACATACATATTTTCTGTCCGAGTGATCCATCCCTGCTCTGGCCAATGGTCAGTGTTGCCTGAGGTGATTCAGGGTCAGATGGGTCACTTTAAGGCCAGGTGTAAATTACTCCCACTGTACAGCGGCCTGGACACGGCGACGTAAACGACCGGACATTGTCACATTACTGACGTCATCGGAAAAAACTGGCCCCGAGGTGGGCATAATTTACGCGAGGGTCAGGGCCTAGACAATAGTAGGGACGGGATGGAGGGACATTACCAGGCATGACTGAACTCTGGGGTGACGGACAGAGAAAGATTCATGGGCTAACCATGCCTCAGCATACGAGCGCTTAATCCATCTTGGACGTTGAGTTCTATGTATCGGACTTGGGTCAGAAACACATCAAATAAACAACAATTGGAATGAGAAGGAGAATCGTCAACGAGAGAAGCGAGACGATATCAAGAAGTTACGATCGACCACTTCTACTGCCATTCTTAACGTGTGCGCGCGCGCGCGTGTGTGTGTATGAGTGTGTATGTGTGTGTGTGCGTGTGTGTGTGTGTGTGTGTGTGTGTGTGAGAGAGAGAGAGAGAGAGAGAGAGAGAGAGAGAGAGAGAGAGAGAGAGAGAGAGAGAACTTGAACAACTTGAACAAATTTATTGTATGAAGGCCACCGGCCCATTACACATGATTTTAAATGCAAAACGCGGAGAAATACGAAGAAAGAGTTCATCAACACTGGCATCCAGCATTGGTTTGGACGAAATGCACGGAAAACAGTCAGTCACTGTGCTGTAAACATCAATGGAAGTCACTTTTCCCGTGCTTTTCGTGAGGGCAGTTGTCGCGGCGGTGGCCTTCCTGGTTCTCTGGCAACTGTGTGACGCCGGGGAACAGCTGATCTGGGCCGGCGTGGATGACCGTAGATTCTTCGAGTCTCTGTTGACGATGGCTGTAGGATGGCACTCTGCGCTGGTTCACGATCCCCCATGTGATCAGCAGACGACGACTGGAGGGATAGTGTGCGATCTGTTCTTTTTTCGGCATCGCAAGACTCTTTTTTGCTTGTCGGAGCACCGCTTTCTCCCCTGCAGCTGTCAAAGCAGTTTTTCATCATTTCCTTGAACTCCTGTCCCAAATCAAGTCTGAAGTTTTCAAAATCTTCCAAGGTAGCCTCCCTGTTTGATGAAATTGGTGAAGTACTGGCAGTCTCGATAGTCTCTGTGTTCACATGAGGGACAAACGAAGCTTGAGCGGGAACATCTGGGATGGAGGATGAGGCTTTTGCTATGTTGTCACTCCTGCAACTTGTGGGGTCAAAGGTCAAGGCTTTCGTCGCGTCATAGCTTGGTCGTGCACTGGCACGGGAATCTCGTGCAACATCAGGAGCGACAACGGAGGAATTCGCGACATCAACATCACCGGTATTTAAGGTTGAAAAATGGTCATTCTGCCTCTGCTCACCCTTTCTTCTGTGATTTTCTGCTCGCTGCTGGTCTCGTCGCCGCTGAGCAGGTGTTTTCCTTCTCCAGAAACCGCCCGTGGTGCTTGTTAACAATGGCCGACCATCACTCTGCATGAATCGTAGGACAACTACAGTGTTTCCGCCTTCCCCGTCCACCTTCCATGAAGTAAGCGCCTCAGTCGTAAGCAGAGAAGTTAACAGAGTCTCCAGGGCAGCTGGTAGTCCAGCGACTGGCATGGTGTCTTTCTGTTACGGAGAAACGCTGGGGAGAGAGAGAGAGAGAAAGAGAGAGTGAGAGAGAGAGAGAGAGAGAGAGAGAGAGAGAGAGAGAGAGAGATAGAGGCGCAAAGGACCGATAATGGGCTCAGTTTTACAGGATTCCTACATTGTTGCCTCTACTCAGAGAGCTAGTTCACTTTGAGGCGTCTCTTTTCAGAGAACTGGTTCACTATGAGGTGTCTCTTTTCAGAGGGCTGGTTCACTATGAGGTGTCTCTACTCAGAGAACTGGTTCACTATGAGGTGTCTCTACTCAGAGAACTGGTTCACTATAAGGGGTCTCTACTCAAGGGGTTGGTTCACTATGAGGGGTCTCTACTCAGAGGGCTGGTTCACTATGAAGGGTTTCGACTCAGAGAACTGGTTCACTATGAGGGGTTTCGACTGAGAGAACTGGTTCATTATGAGGGGTTTCGACTGAGAGAACTGATTCACTATAAGGGGTCTCTACTCAGAGAACTGGTTCACTATGAGGGGTTTCGACTGAGAGAACTGGTTCACTATGAGGGGTTTTTACTGAGAGAACTGGTTCACTATGAGGGGTTTCGACTCAGAGAACTGGTTCACTATGAGGGGTTTCGACTGAGAGAACTGGTTCACTATGAGGGGTTTCGACTGAGAGAACTGGTTCATTATGAGGGGTTTCGACTGAGAGAACTGGTTCACTATAAGGGGTCTCTACTCAGAAAACTGGTTCACTATGAGGGGTTTCGACTGAGAGAACTGGTTCACTATGAGGGGTTTTTACTGAGAGAACTGGTTCACTATGAGGGGTTTCGACTGAGAGAACTGGTTCACTATAAGGGGTCTCTACTCAGAGAACTGGTTCACTATGAGGGGTTTCGACTGAGAGAACTGGTTCACTATGAGGGGTTTTTACTGAGAGAACTGGTTCACTATGAGGGGTTTTTACTGAGAGAACTGGTTCACTATGAGGGGTTTCGACTGAGAGAACTGGTTCACTATAAGGGGTCTCTACTCAGAGAACTGGTTCACTACGAGAGGTCTCTATTTAAAGAACTGGTCCACTCTGGGGGTATCACTGTGGCGTTGGCTCCATACAAGGAACCGGTTCACTGTCCAAAAGGCGGCGGCCTGTTGCTCCACTCAGGCGTGACCGTGTTTGTCAAGTCCAGACAGCCTTTGTCCTGCCTTGACCGCAATTGGTCGCTCACAGCAGCTTTGCATTAAGCGGCGTGGAAGCAATGGCGGGATTACGTAACAACAGGCAAGGCTGGCCTGCAGCGCTGGGTCATGGCTTGTCTGGGTCACAAAGTTCCAGGCTACCTGTGGTCAGGGCCAGCTAGACGCCTGTCCTGATTGCTGGACTCCATGACGCAGACTTCCTCTTGTCGTGGTCCCTTTCTTTTATGGGTGAAGACACGAAATTGTGACTGAGCATGATTATATAAACTGCATGTTAAACCCTGTTTTCATTTAGGTTTTTGCGACATCCTTTCACAGTTCTATTAAACATTTAGAACCAATTCAGGTGCGACACCACTGAAATACTTTTTTTTCTTCTGTAATTCTATGTTTGAAGACGCTTATTGAAATATTCTTATTTCCAATCCAGAAAAAGAAGAAAAACACGAACCAGGAAAATAGCACACAAACACGCACACGCACGCACGCACACACACACACACACACACACACTCACACACACATACACACACACACACACGCACACACACACACACACACACACACACACACACACACTGGAATATGCAAACACCGTGGACATTTTAAATCACGCTTGAAAGCACAGCTGAAGACTATGTGGATGAGCACTGTCAGTGTGAAGCATCCAGCAGACTGGAGACAAAGAGACGTGAAATCGTTCTAGAGTACACGAGACACTAGCAATTTTTCTCATTATGGTTAACGTCTTGGACAGGAAAGACAAAAAGACATAAGTCTTTTGTCGCTGACTGCTCAGTTGTTTACGTACAACATGTGATTTTTTTCTGTTTGACTTTTGATTTCGACATTATAGGTGCTATAGAAATCTAAGATGAAAAAAGTAAGTCACGTTTTAACAAGATAAGCCAAAGCTGGACCAAAGTCTAAGACGAGTCTTTGCTGGGACTGAACCGCGACCAAAACGTGGTTCCTTTTCTGAGTCGAGTAAAGTGCGACTTGGTTTAAAGAAAAGGTCAGGAGGTGCTTGTACGACCAGTATATTCAACAGTGGTTTACAGAGATGGATACTAAAGACGTGTTTTATAATTATAGGATGTACAAAGATGAATTTGTGTGTGAAGATTACATCAATAGTTTGCCATTCAAACAGTGTGTTTCATTTATGAAATTCAGAACCTTGAACAATAGACTGCCAGTGCAAACAAATCGTTATCTAAATGTACAAAGATCGGAACGCCTTTGTACAAAATGTGCTTCCGGCGACATTGGGGATGAATACCACTATGTGTTTGTTTGTGATTTTTTCAAAGATGAGCGATGTAAATTTTTGTCGGCTTACTTTTGTAGAAGACCAAATAGCATAAAATTTAAGCAACTCTTTGGTAGCAGAAAGAAGAAGGTACTGTCAAAACTAGTTGAATTCCTAAATACTATTTGTAAAAAAATTAACTGAACAACCTCAATTTCAATGCAAATGCTGTGTGTATTGAGTTGTATTTTTTCCTCCATATGCAATTCTTTCTCATTATACATTTCGTTTTTTCCGTGTGTGTGTGTTTTGTTTTCTTTCTCTCTTTTTCTTTTTTTCTCTTTTTCTTTTTTTCCTCTTCCAATTATGTATGTTATAGTTTGTTTTGTTGTTAATATTCTATATGCCCCCAAGGGTAATGAATAAATTGTGCCGTGCCCTTTTGGGGCTGGCACCCAAACTTGAACTTGAACTTGCGAAGCTGCTGGGTGTGCAGTCACGTGTCATACACTGACCAAAAGCGCCGCCCTGTGGACGTTTTGCGGCACGGAACTTCCGGTGGTGCGTGCAGCGCTCTCTGCTCCTGTCACGTGGCAACCAGAAGCGAGAAACCCGTTTCTGAAAACGAAACTCAATTGCATGTGTTATACGTCAAAGATACTTAAACGAAAATAGTTTGCCTTAGAGAACAACACGTGCCGTGTCTTCGTCATATCAAGGATCGGCAAGGGAGAGAAATAAGTCAGGTGGCAATGTCAAGGAATAAAGATGACTAAAGAAAGAAGGCATAAAAGGACAAATGAAGCAAGACAAGAGATGGGAAGCAAGATAATAGATGGGACGAGAAAGGAAAGCATGAAATAGATATACAAGAAGAAAGTTAAAGATATAGAGAAAAGAGCGAAGAAAATATATAGAAAAGGGAAGAAAAGATAGAGACTAAGGAGAAAACAAATGAGATAGACAGAGGAAGAAAGAAAAAAATAAGAGAGAGGAAAAAGACAGATGGCATAGAAAGAACACTGCCAAGTCTGAGTGCCGGCGCCACGGCCAGTCCGTCTGTCTCCTGGACAGGGGCCAGCGTGTCGACACAGTTCCATAGCCCTGGGCTACCTGCATGTTTGTCCTGGCACGACTGTATGAATCCACTTGACTTGGGTCTGCCTTCCCTGCACGACCAGACAACCCTGCTTGGCCCGTGGCCTTTGGAATGGTGGACTTTGGGGTCACAATTCTGCGTGAATTTCACGTTATTGAATATTTCCAATTTTATGTTGTTTTCATTGAGATTTCACGATGACTCTTTTGCTACCCTTTCGGTTGCTGCTTTACAGTGGCTGCATTGTTGTTAGAGAATACGAGCACGAACGTCATCTGACGGCTGGTCTTATCACCTCTTCCTCGTCTTCTAGCTCTCTTCTTGTCCCACTCTTGCTCCTGTGCCGGCTGTTGCTGAAGTCACTGATCACCTGTGCCGGCTGTTGCTGAAGTCACTGATCACCTGGTTCGTTTTCTCTGCTGCTTCGACTCTCGTGCTGCTGTTTGTATCTTCTTTTTCCTCCTCTTCCTGCTACAGTATAGACCGGATGTATAAAACACCGGATGTATGAAAGTCTGGATGTATGAAAGGGGCAGGCAGGGTCCCGGCAGAAGCTACTCTTTGTTATTACTTAGAATTTTCCGGTTGTATGAAAATCGGATGTATGAAAGTCCGGTTGTATGAAAGCAAATCTCTGGTCCCGAGCAGCACAAATGTGTTATTGCAAGACCGGTTGTAAGAACACGAAAGTAGACCCAAGTCACCAAAGTGTGGTGAGAGTAATTTCCCTTCCATAGCGACTCGAACTTGCAAATTGGCGGACCCGCACAGCAAGAACACGAAAGTAGACACAAGTCACCAATTTGTGGTGAGCATAATTTTCCTTCCATAGCGACTCGAACTTGCAAAATGGCGGACCCGCACAGCAAAGCGAAAGTTACAGGCAAACGTAGAGTGTTGACATTGTCTGAGCGCCTTAAAATCATAAAGGCAGGAGAGGACAGTCCACACAAATCCCGAACACAGATGGCCATTGATTTAGGGGGTCAATCCACGGAATCCAACCGTAATCCACCGGAATCAAGCGTGTATTTCGGTAAATAAAGAATTAAATACGCAAATCCGCCGATTTCGGTATTTATTTACCGGAATACAGTGGATTTCGGTATTTACAATCTAAACATCGAAATCCGCGGATTTCGGTATTTAAAAAAGATCATATTTCCGAAATCCAAATGGATTTCGTGGCGATTTTGGACATTAATTTTTTATTTCCCGAAATCTACATATTTACCGAAAATTCAATTGTTACAGTTGCTAAAACTTCAGATATCTACAGTTGAGTAAAATGTGTGTGTGTTTGTGTGTGTGTGTGTGTGTGTGTGTGTGTGTGTGTGTGTGTGTGTGTGCGTGCGTGCGTGTGTGTGTTTGTGTGTGTGTGTGTGTGTGTATGTGTGTGTGTGTGTGTGTGTGAGTGAATGGGTTAATGACTGTGTGTGTGTGTGTGTGTGTATGTGTGTGTGTGTGTGTGTGTGTGTGTGTGTGTGTGCGTGAAGACAAGCGTCAGCCAATCTTTATTGGCAAATACGCGAATCCGAGATGCCTCAAACACGTCAAGAAAGGTTTGCCTGTGCAATATGACAGCAACGCATCTGCTTGGATGACAAACGAAATCTTTGAACCCTGGCTAATTCAGTTTGAAAGAGACAAGGAAAGGCAAAATAGGAAGATCCTACTCGTGATGGACAACGGTTCCAGTCACAAATTGCCTGATCTCCGTGCAGTCGAGGTACTGTTCCTTCCGCCAAATGCGACATCGAAACTCCAGCCCCTTGATGCGGGCATCATTCACAATTTCAAAGTGAAGTACAGGAGGTTCATGTGTTTGAACCATCTCGCCTGCACTGAGGACGGAGGAGGTACCTACCAGCCAACTCTTCTTGATGCCATACACATAACGACGCAGTCATGGGAAAAGGTCACTACAGGCACCATTGCCCACTGCTTTCGCAACGCTGGCTTCCGTCATTCCTCAGATGACCAGACAACATCAGATTCAGAACCCTGCCTTGAGAAAGACCTGCAGGAGTGGAGCCGCTCCTTTCTCGCCAGTTTCAGGAGTGGAACGTCCCCCCATCTGATTACTTCATTGTTGTAGAGGAAGTGCTCACCGAGGATCCAACAGCTGCACCGGATGTAGCAACAGAACCGTGCACTTCCAGAATCCCAGATTCCGATGCATCTTCAGAGGAAGAAGACGAAGAAATGCCCCAGGTGTCATCAAAAGAGTCTATGGCGTCCGCAACGGTCATAAGCAACTTTTGTATGCTGACAGGAAAGACGGAACTGATCAAGTGCTTCAATGGGTCCAAAGAGATGCTCTTACGCCACATTGAGGATTCCAAAAAACAGACACGTGTTTCAGATTTTTTTATAAAGAGACAGTGGCATTGGAAGAGAGGAAGAAGGAAGTTCCGTGGGAGGAGAGGGAGGAGGAAGTGGCATGGGAGGAGGAGGAGGAAGTGGCGGGAGTGGAATGGGAGGAGGAAGTGCCCCTGGGAGGAGAGGAAGGAGGAAGTGCCCTTGGAGGAGAGGAAGAAGAAAGTGCCCTGGGAGGAGAGGAAGGAGGAAATGCCCTTGGAGGAGAGGAAGAAGGAAGTGCCCTGGGAGGAGAAGAAGGAAGAAGTGGCCTGAGAGGAGAGGAAGGAAGTGGCCTGGGAGGAGAGGAAGGAGGAAGTGCCCTGGGAGGAGAGGGAGGAGGAAGTGGCATGAGTGGAAGGCAAGGTGGAAGGGGCATGGAAAGAGAGGAGACGAGACAGAGTGGGAAACAGACAGGAGAAAGAGGGACTTGGGATGACTTTGGAAAGCAAACACGGGTGTAAGACTTTTTTTTAACAGACAGTGGAATAGGAGGAGAGGGAGAAGGGAGTTGCGTGAGAGGAGAGCGGACGAGAGAGAGGGGAAAGGAGAGTGGAGAAAGAGGCTTGGGATGAGACGGGAGACACAGGGGGGAGGAGAAAGGAGAGAAAGGAGTTTGGAAGGACATGGGGAAGCGAAGGGAGTGAGAGGGACTTGGGAATAGAGGAGAGGGAGGGGGTAAAAGAGGGCGGAGACCGGGGCAGTTGTAGCGGAAAGAAAAGAAAACTGGAAGACGGGGAAGAAGGAGAAGTAAAATATTGTGGTGCACACGAGGGGCTAGCCTTTCACCCCACTAATGTGGAATGGAGGGTTCGCCAGTGTGCAAGATTGGGCCTTTCGGGCCCTTTGTTTTTGCCCGAACGGTGTCCAACCCAAGATCTTGGGGTCCCTTCGGAGTTAAACCACATTGTAGGGGATGGGAACTGCCTGCACCGTGCCATAAGCCTTGACTTACATGGTAGCCAGGCCGAGCACATGGTTGTCCGAGAAAAAATAATCAACATCATATGCAGGAATCACAGGCTTTCTCTGCATACGTGGATGGAGATGTAGGTGATTATCTCGCTCACAACACCCTCTGACCTCGTTCATGGGGGTCGGATGTAGAGATATTCGCGGCTGCCACCCTCCTTCAAACCACCATTGTGGTGTACACAGCCACTTCCGAATGCTCGCGGAGATGGCTGCCACACCCACCCCTTTTCCCGATGAAGGGGGTAAATAGGTCCGAGGAGAACATTTACCTCCGAAATGTCTGTGGCCAATTTGAGCGGGTGGTGTCCTCGAGGAAAGGTAGTCTAAATGAGGATGCCCTGAAAACTTCCCAACCAACTGATTTTTATCCAGATTCTATAGCTGTAAATGAGTTAGTCTGTTAAATTTTTTTGTCCATTCAGTCATTTTTAAACATGTTATAAATTCGTCACGAAAACCCATAACAACCCAGAAGGCATTTTGGTTACATTTATAACCAGAGACATTGGTCATGGATGTGAATCAGTTATCTTTTTATGTTCTTTTTATGTTGTTGTATTTTATGTTGTTGTATTATGTTATGTTGTTTTTATCATCTTGTTGTTGTTGTTGATTTTATCCATTAAACAGATTTTATGTTTAACTCCATTAATAATCTGTCTCGTTTGTCTGTTCAGTCATTTTAACCTGTTATAAATTTGTCATGACTGATCGAAGAGTCATAATAGCCCAGGAAGGCATTTTTTGTACAATAAAAACCAGAGGCATTGGTCGTGGGTGTAACTCAGTTGTTGTTTTTTATGTTGTTGTTGTTTTTAACCATTAAACTGGTTTTAAGTTTAACTCGGTTTTTTGTATCCAGTGCGCGCGCGCGTGTGTGTGCTATAAATGTGTGCGTTTTGGAGAGAGAGAGAGAGAGAGAGAGAGAGAGAGAGAGAGAGAGAGAGAGAGAGAGAGAGAGAGAGAGAGAGAGAAATCAGAAATTTTTATTTCCTACGCCAACGGTCCTTACAAAGCTTTCACGACCAAAAACATCGTCAAAAGCGCAAAAGGGTTCTGGAGGGAACACACACAATACAGTTGTGCCACACACAAACACACGGACGCACGTACGCGCGCACACATATACAGAGAGAAAGAGGGGGGCGGAGAGTGCACGGTACATGCAAATCAGAACAGTTCCTTACACAAACAGTTGCTCTTTCTCCCGGTTGTCCTATTGTGTGTATGTAAGTACGTGTACTTTCCACTTGTTATTCACAAACCTTTTCTTCTAACTAAGATATGTATCAAAACATTTAAACATTAAAAACCCCCAAATAAAAACAAAAATGATATGAAAAAACTACTTTTATCAAGTAAAAGATGCGTGGCCGGATGTATGAAAGTCGATCCTCAATATTTTCATACATCCGGTTAACCGGATTTAGTAAAGACCGGATGTATGAAAGACAAAAATTGGGTCCCGAAGACTTTCTTACATCCGGTCTCGACTGTACTTTCCTCCTCTTTTCCCGTCTTCTTTTCATGCACGTTTGTCGCTATATTCAGTGAAATATGTGAGCGTGCGTCAGAAACAAGGCAAAAGTAGGAAAAACAGCTTTCGAGTAAACGCTCAGCGAAGTCAGCAGGGCACTAAGCCATGAATACAATTTCCTGAGCTTTACATCACTGAAAACCATTTCAGATTTCCTCTACAAGCATGCTCTTCTCTCTGGAATATACGTGAATAAATTAATCATGGTGTGGTTGAAATATGTCATTTTGTCAAAGTTTCCTGCTTCAGCCTTGTTTTCTCATGCGCAGCCACAGAGGTCAGAGGTCAAGATGGAAACCAGTTTGACCTCTCTCGGATTTTCTTCTCGTCACGGACTGCCTAAAGCGTCTAACGTGCATAATGAATGAATGAATAAATACTTAAGTACATGAATAAACAAACCCGTAAATTAATAAATATATAAATAGTAAATGAAAAATGTATAATAACTGAACGAATAAGTTATTTTAATAATTAATTACAGGATGGATGGATGATTGATGGATGAATGAACAACAAACTAATGATGAATGAATGAATGAACGAAAGAACGAACGATCAAACGAACGAATGAATGAACCAGTGAATGAATTGTGCTGAATAGAAAGTGTCACATTTACTGTGGTATTTTCCTGTATTTGTGTCTTTGCTTGCAGGCAATGGCTGTACGTTTAGTCCACGTGGATGGAGTGTCCTTTTGCCTGGGACAAAGCAGTGCGACCGCTGCTGACACAGAATCCATATTCTAGATCTGTCTTTTCCGCACCCTCTGTCATTGGGTCAGTGTTTTATCTGACCCACTGTAGTGACACGATGAGTTTTCATCCATATGCAACGGTCAAAACACATTATTTTGTTCATCAAGATTGGCCATTCCGTTTTCCTTTATCAAGCTAAGTAAACGGGTCAAAAACTGATCGACCTTCTACGCCAGGCGGCCACGGCAGCCAGCCTTGCACTGACGCAAGACCAGGTGGAGTGGCGTGACCAATCCAGGCCACTGGACTGCGTGAACCTTGTCCTGCTTCGCCTATCATCCACTCCACGCCACGCCAGTGCTGCCCCAGTGACCCGACTGCAGGCGATTGCGTAAGGCCGTGTTGACCAGGGCCAAACACTGCAACGTCACTGCAAGGTTGTCTAGGTCATCACAGCTGAGCAGCCGCCACCTGGACAGCCTGCCTTGCTGACCAAGAACCGCCAGAGCCGCCACTTATGGTGATGACCAGACGCCACGCGCAGTCTCGCGTGCAGCTGCGCTGCAACAGTGCAGAGTGCGACCTCTGCAGATGAAGAATTGACTGCAGCTACTTAAGATAAAAACGACAATGAAGATTCCCAGGAAAAAGATCTTGAGACATCGCTACGAGGAAGATAACGATGACGGTTTGGACTAGTCGACAACGACAAGGACAGATTTTAAGAAAAGGACAACGAAGGAAGAGAATGAATTGATGGATGGATGAATGGATGGATGGACGGACGGACGGACGGACAGACGGATGGATGGATGGAGGGATGGACGGACGGACGGACGGACGAAAGGACGGGCGGACGGATGGATGGATGAATGAATGGATGGACGGATGGATGGATGGATAGATGAATGGATAAATGGTTGGAGGGAGCTTTACGCCCTATGAGCCTTTTCAGTCTATTTAAGGCCATTAATCACGAAAAATGAGTTGGTCAAAACAAGACCAAGTTAAGTCACACTTTCCCCAGTTATTCGCCTCTTACGAAACGCATAGGGAGATGCGGAGAGTAATGTCTTATCCCAAAGGGGACAGAGAGATGAGAGGAAGATGGGCCGATGCATCAGAAGGACAGGGGGAATACCTCGTGGACAGCTTGACTTTATCAAAGGCGCGCAAGGCGACTGTTGATAAAGGGTGTGAAAGTTATCACAGGCATTCACACAGATTGACAGAGGTCGTAGTGTTGATGTACCGATCGTTGCCACTGTCACCTAAGGTCGAAGGAATCCCAATCCCCGATCACATAGAACCTTTAAAACCAAAATGATGGGGTCAATTTGGTACAGGGAGCGTAGACGAGAAGGATGAGACAGGAAGTTAAGGTGAGGGAAGGGGGACGGAGGAGGATGAGAATGAGGCGGAGTGGAGGGGACGTTTGAACAAACGGCTGGACACATTTCAGACAGACAGATGGCTGAGCCAGTCCCACGAGAACTGTGAGGCGGAGAGCGAAAAAGAGATGGAGAGAGGGCAAACGAGGACAAGGGGGGTCGGTCAGTTTTGTACAATACAGGAGCGGGGGAGGAGGGAACGGGGGAGGGGGGAGGGGGGGAGGGGTGGAGGGGAGCAAAGGGCAGCGACGGGGAGGGTTACAGAGTAGAGAAGTCGTCGCCCATTTTCCGTGCATCTCTGCCGGACAGGCACGCAAAAGCAAAGTGTGCAATCCATAGGGCCATGTCAAGCGGGTTTGAACCCCATAACACCCACAAAGCCTCGGACAATATGACTCCGCCATGTAAACAAACGCACGGCGAGGCGGCCCGGGCCCAGTTGAACCAATCGATCCTGGCTCGGCCACGCTGCCCAACACCCCCTCGGGAGGGCCAAGGGGCTGGGGCTGGGGACAAGTTCTGGTGGGTCCTTCCGTCGGAACTCCCCGGCGGGGCACCATGTGGGAACCGTCACGTAGAGGATAGCCCCTGCACAGCTGTGGCAAGACTTCGCTTCTTGGAACCGTTTGTTGGAAGCTTCTACCTGGTCACCTGTGCAGTGGTCAGTGTCCGGGATCTGGACACCAGGGCACCTCAGGTGACACCGCTGGTTTCCTCCGTGCCTTAGATAGAGGCAAGTCTGCAGGGAACTTTTTCACGGTATATTTACCTCTACAGTGACGTCAGATTCCTCAAACGGGTACGACGCGTCAGTTCTGGCGTCATCAAATGGAATGGCTCCGAGGAGTTGACGTCACAGTCGCTACGCGTCATCAGCCGGTTCATACTTTGCTCAGAAATGTGGGCAGTCCATCAGGTTAATTTTCTGAGACAGCGGGCAGAACACGATGCGTTGAATTTCTATAGACACCCATTTAAACAATGTATCTTATTACCCGATATTTGAAAGTAAGCGCACGAAGCGTTCAGTGTCAAGATGTTGTCACTAGAACATGAAGTGTTTGCTCATGCCGAGCATTTATTCCCATCTCGTTCAGGCAGTGTTAGGCAACATAAATCTGCTAATGACATGGAATGCTTGAGAAATGCGTGTGCAAAAGGAGTACTGGAGAATGTGTTCTTCACCTCGTAGCATCAACAAGACGGCAACGAAGATGCTCAAGAAAAGATGCCTTCCAATATGTTGCATTGACTCTACATGTAGTGCCCACACTTAGTAATGAAGATCAAGCATGGTGCGAGGCAAAACTTTCAGACAACGATCTCAAGTTTATCAGTAGGACAGAAACGAGAATGGGCTGATACGAAGAATAGGATATAGGTTGGGCAATGGATTGGTGGGGTGGGAAGTGGGCGATGGGCGGAGGAATAAGGAGGGGATATGACAGACATGGGAGGAAGGGGTAAGAGCTGAGATCTACGGGGAGAGCGAAAGAGGGTTCATGCTGTGAGGTACAGGAGCCATGGGGGATGAGGTGGAGAGCATCAGGATTGTCGCGGGTCATACATCACCTGTGCTGCTCTGGTGCATCACGCGCTGCCCCTGTCAGTTGAAAATTACCCACTTCAAAGCCGACTGTCCGTCAGCCTGTCATCCGCTGGTCACGACGCCATGCACCTCGCGCTACGTCACGCCTCGACGTTGCCTGGCAACGGCGTCACGCCACGTCACGTCACGTCACGTCACATCTGCTCCGTGACTTCACATCACTTTGCACCTGTAGAGAGAGACAGCACGTATGGCAGGATGGTCAAGGAGAAGACTTCAGAGGGCAGTGAATGTTGAGCGTGGAGTGCAAGGGGTGAGTGAGTGAGTGAGTGAGTGAGTGAGTGAGTGAGTGAGTGAGTGAGTGAGTGAGTGAGTGAGTGAGTGAGTGAGTGAGTGAGTGAGTGAGTGAGTGAGTGAGTGAGTGAGTGAGTGAGTGAGTGAGTGAGTGAGTGAGTGAGTGAGTGAGTGAGTGAGTGAGTGAGTGAGTGAGTGAGTGAGTGAGTGAGTGAGTGAGTGAGTGAGTGAGTGAGTGAGTGGGTGACTGACTGCCTGACTGACTGATGACTGACTGACTGACTGACTGACTGACTGGCTGAGTAACTGACTGACTGACTGACTGTCTGACTGACCGACCGACTGACCCACTGAGAGAGAAAGCGAGCGATTGAGCGAATGAGTGAGGGAGGTAGAGGGGGAAGTAAATGGAGAGGAGCAAAAGAGTGTGTGATTGACTTGTGCAAAAAAAAAAACAAGAACTAAACGTTGAAAAAAAGGCATAATAGCTCCAACATCATTTCAAAAGGAAGTGGCAAAGTAATCGCGAGGAAAAGTAAACTTGAAGCAAGTTCTAGCTCCGGTGAAGGGTACCAGAGATGTATTGAGGACCACCACGACATAAACTTCTTTCAAAGCCGTCTTGTCCCCTATGGTCTGAGTGGAATCCTCTTTGCATCGTGCTGTGGTCATTCCTTCTGACTATTCGACATGAATTTCTTTCTGTACTAAAACAGTCGAGGTTTATGTCTGTGCTGCTTGCTCTATCCTGCTCACCAGTTGACCGTGTACATCACCACGACTTCCGCCATGCTACACGCAAGTATGCCATGTTTGCGCACGTTGGCCTACATTAGCCGGAAACATTCGAGTTTCGACTGTTCGCGCACCAGGAAGCAGTGCACATTTGCTTGGCTTTCTGCACCAACGACAACTAGCGTCACAAATCGTCATCAAGGTCAGATAACGATGTCAACGGAGTAAGTCTGGGCTGAAACATTCCATTCTACTTGTTGAACAACTCTGTACCTGTCCGTAAGTCGCCATGGTGGGAGGATGTGAAAAAGATATGAAGCCATTACAATCTCTCTCTCTCTCTCTCTCTCTCTCTCTCTCTCTCTCTCTCTCTGTTTCTCTTACAAAACATGTCATTTATCACTTTGCAGTGACTCCTAAATATACTCTGTTTTGCCGATTTTGTTCAAACACGTCTCCACACCTATGTATTGACGTGGTTTTAGAAGCAACGCAGTCCATGAAAAAGGCATGTGTAACATGTGCACACAAAGGGAACATCAAACACGAGTGTGTTCTCCTCGTGGCGGAAACATCATGTCATGTCTACCATGTTCCGCCTGCATTATACTTCCTTTCCCGATCATCATCATGCTGCTCGGTGTAAATCACCTTAATACTCTTTTATTGTACAGTTTTCCAGTGTTGCACATGCCTCTGTGCATGCCAGGCAAAGGCATCTTGGGTCATGTCAACCCCACCAACTCCATCGGAGTTGCAGTAGTCCATTAGTTCCCGCCACCTCCGATCATGCAGGTGAGACGCACAGCCGTAGTCATCCTTGAACCCAAAGGACAAGCACCACCCAACCATCTGTCTCTGTCCTGTTTTTCCATTCCTCAGTGTGAGCAGACTAAGGAACTATTCCATTGAAGAAGTTACTCGTATACTGGAGTTATTCCCTTCACCTGGCTCTCATGGCGTGTTGCGATGTAGTGGTACCTCACAGTCACACAGCTGATAGGGCGCTCTCGGCACAGGCAGCCGTTATCAGCACTGCCACCAGTCTAATTTTTAGTAATAAAATATTGGGTTTTTTAATGTTAAGCTAAAGATGACCTTTTTATATTGCGACTTTTCCATTCGTTTAAGTGGGTTCAAAACTCACATATTTACCCCCTGATCGTCGGCCTACCTCTTTTTATCACTCCAACTCAACCTCCTGGGGAGCGTTCAACCAGGCTGCGGATGAACGCGCCAAAGTTACCTTTCACAATTTCCCAGCTCAGTCGTCACAGGTACCCGTTTTTACTCCTGGGTGGGGAAAAGCAATGTGATTAAAGCACCTTGCTCAAGGATGCAACTCTAGAATCCACGCAGATTCGAACGCCGCACCCGCTAGCCGCAAGTGACCGCAGGTCAAGCGTGCTGACCACTCGGCCACGGAGCCCCACTTCATGAAAGTATTCTGCAACGATGCTTTTTTTGTCATATTTATGTCTGGTCACAACGGTAATAAGCATAACAAGTGCTCCCCACAAATTAACGTTTCAGGGATAGATTTCACAATACTGCTCTCATTTCATTAATTTGCTTCTGTAATTAGGGCTCACGTATTTCGTAAATTGACTTAGAAAATGAACCGACGAAAACATGGTTGCCGATTTCCGAGTGTGCCACTATGAATCGAGGAGAATGCCGTATTTTCCCCACAGCTGTGCATATAAGGGCTGCTGTACAGCCTGTGCCACAACAGACCGTCATCCGTCTTCTTGAACATCTGTTGGCAGGTCAGATAATGGATGGGAATCGCTCAGGCAGTTCCTTATTGATCATCACAGTCGACTTCAATAAAGAAGAAGGGTCATCTGTCACAGGAGCACGAACTCCATCCATTCACTTGCAATGATATACACACTCTCTGTCTCCATTAAGAAGTCTGCCTCTCAGCCATTCCCCCATCCAGCAGTAAACACTATCTAAAATAAAATGATATTCCACCATCATCGGTATCCAACCTCACCCCAAACGCAACATCAAACGCGCTTAAGCTCAGGCACCCGACGTACCCATGGGCTGCAAGGCTACTGAAGCACGGGAAGGTGGTGTACGGACACGGTTCAACGCAGGCAAGCAGGGAGGATCGATGCAAATCAGAAGAAGTTGCAGGACAGCTCCCCCATCGAGAGCCGCCTCCCACACCACACACTCAACATCCCAAGTCAGCTTCGGGTGGGTGTCTGAGGAAGTCGATCTTAATAGTACAGACATCAATAGTATGCACGGCTGGATTGAGAAGAGGGATGGGGATGGGAAGGGGGAGGGAGGCAGAGGAAGGGGGAGGGGGAGGGGGAGGGGGGGGGGGAGAGGAGAGGCAAGTCTGCACCGAACGGCGAAGTCGAGGATGGCCCCTGGGCACGTCAGCGGGAAATGTTCGGCGGCGCCCTTGATCTGTGAAGCGTGACTGTCGAAGAGAGAGGTGGTGGGGGCATAAGAGCGATGTTGACCTGTTTAACAGAAAGCATGGCGACACGGACCAGAGGATCAAGACCGGTGGAATGACCATGTCGCATTATTGCCTGACCTCTATCTGACTCATCTCTCCACACACTTGCCCCAGAGACGTCAAGATAAGCGCTCTACTTCGTTGCTCTACTTCTCTGTATCTATCTTTGGTAACGTTTTCCAGTCGTGCCAGTGCTTCGGTTGGTTTGTCTTTTGTAGTCTTGTGAAGTGACGTTTGCATTGGCTATCACGTGACCCTTCATCATTGTGTTGTTTTGGAGAGAAGTCATCCTTGTTGGAAACAAAGCGATTTTTGATAGTATGAATCTCGTATCTATCTCTGTGTCGTGCTTCTGGTTTTTTGTCATTTCCTCTTCCTTTGTTTTTGTTTTTAAATACATTTTTATTTCACTCTTTCTCCTTTCTCCTCTGTCTTTCTTCTTCTTCTTCTTCTTCTTCTTCTTCTTCTTCTTCTTCTTCTTCTTCTTCTTCTTCTTCTTCTTCTTCTTCTTCTTCTTCTTCACTAGGCCACCTAAACGTGTATCATCTTCCGAACAAAATCACAGACATATGTGCTCTTTTACACCAATATGATTGCTATGTTTTTGGTCTATCAGAAACAAGAATCAAACCCTACATCCCTGATACAGCACATTGTCTACTGATGAGAAGATCAGAAATCTTGGCTTACTAGCCTTCCAAAAACACCTCGTCCTCAATAAATGCATCATTATGCACAAAATTGCTCATTCACGAGCACCGAAGTATCTTACTGATCCCTTCATTCGTCCCCAAACAAGCCATTCACTATCTCGCAACACTTTCATTCTACCACAACCTAGAGTAGACATTTTCAAAGGCAGTATTACATATTCAGGTGTTATGATATGGAATGCACTCCCATTGCATCTAAGGAACAATACTTCCATGAAGTCTTTTAAAGCATCCATACGCGATTATCTATTCAGATGATCTCACTGTTGTCGCCTGTACATATGACACGTATTTGCTTGAAAATGAAGACTCATTGAGCTGACAGTTGTCAAAGGCATCTACTAAAGTCTTTGTCATTGTTGATCATATTCTTCATATACCTTACCAACTGTTGTACATAGATTAGCTACTGTGTATTTTTTTTCTTATCTATCCATGTTTTCATTTCTTTATGAGCAAGGACAATTTGTAAGATAGGCAGAAATGCCTAAAATTTCATCCTTGGTAAATAAAGAATCAATCAATCAATCAATCAGTCAATCTTCTTCTCCTCCTCCTCCTCCTCCTCCTCCTCCTCCTCCTCCTCCTCCTCCTCCTCCTCCTCCTCCTCCTCCTCCTCCTCCTCCTCCTCCTCCTCTACTTTCTAATCTCCATTCCCCCTCCTCTATCACCCCCCCCCCTTTCTTCCTCCTCCTCGCTCCTCCTCGCTACTCCTCTTTCTCCCTCTTAGTTCTCGCTCTCATTCTCCTCTTCTTTTGATTTTACGATCACATATATACCTTGCCATCTCAGATATAAGAAATACTTATATATGTTTCTTAGTATGCGAATACACATTCTATCGCAATCAAGTGAAGCAGGTCGACACTCGAGCCAAAGAAACTGGGATGAGCTTATGTTCTTCCACGCAAGGAATTCAAAAGCAGAGCCCTCTTCTTGCATAGCTTCCCAAGTGCCAGCACACGCGCACACAGACGCAAGAATCGCGGCCAGTAGAACAACCTGGATTCGCTTTCTGAAGCGCCCGACCAGACGGAGGGTTTCGCACGGAGTCAAACTGACCCAGTAACCAAGGTAAACAAGCGGTTGGCAAGGCGCGGATGGCCCGCTAGATGTAATCACCCCTGGTTGAAACACAAGACAGGGACGGCACAGTCTGGACGCCAGTTAACCAAGATTGCCCTAGCAACTGCAGTCTGCCCTGGCTGTCTGGAAAGAGGGAGTGAGAGAAAAGAATCACAAAGAGATGAGGTAACGAAAAAAGTGTGAGATAGGAAAGAAGTAAACAAGAAGGAGAGGTAAGGCAGAAGAGGAGAGGTGAAGTGAGACAAAGAGAGGTGGGAAAAGAGGTGAGGTGAAGTAAGAAGCGAGACGGAGGAAGAGTAGCAAAGCAAGGAGGCAGAAATGAGGTGAGGCAAGAAAGGTAAGATAAGACAAGAAAGGTAAGGTAAGGCAAAAAAGGTAAGACGAGTCAAATACGCTAAGGGCCTCCTCACACGTGGCAAGTTTTGTTGACAGAAAACGAACTTTTCTTGTGTCCGGTAAAACGCTAAAGGAGAACTGGGGTGAGATATTAAAAATTACAGATGGGGGCACCGACCGGAAAATAAATCTGGGTCAACGGCGTGATAGTCGACATCGATACCCACTAGGCCACGTGTATTACACTAAAAAATGTGTGTTGATAGATGTATTTCCAACTTGCCCCATAACATACCGCTTATAGTGATATTGTGGTATTTATTTCAATGTACAGGTCCTTAACCAACCAGTTCCCAACAAACAATGAGAAAATCGCCCTATGCTGTGAAACCGCATCCGCTCTACTCCCATTCAACACGGGATTGGTGGTGTATTTGAACTCGATCGAGTCGGCTGCGCTACTTGCGACAACATGTTTTTCGCATTGAAAGACGTACATGTATATTAGTAAGATACAGCGATGAAAAACTGTACGAGGAATTCATATTTAGGGGTTAGGACATCCTACAACTGACAGATGGAGTCGCAGAAGCCACAGAAAATTCGAATCGAGGGAACGTCCATGAAAGTGTCCGACAGATGAAAAATAATACGTGTTTCTATAAGGCGAACACTCTGCAGAACATTGCTTTAGGGACTTGCGAGTGCAACAATTCCTATGGAAACATGATAGTTGCCAGAAATGTGTCTTTGTGTGAAAAGGCCTTAAGATAAGGCAGGAAAGGCAAGGTGAAAAAAGAAAGTTTAGGTGAGACAAGAAAGGTAAGGTTAGGCAAGAAAGGTAAGGCGAGGCAAGAAAGATCACGTGACAAGGTGAAACAAGAAGTTTGTAAGGCGAGACAAGAAAACTAAGGCGAGGCCAGAAAGGAAAGGTAAGAAAAAACGCTAAGGTGAAGCAAGAAAGGTAAGGTGAGGCAAGAAAGGTAAGGCGAGACAAGAAAGGTAAGGTGACAAGGTGAAACAAGAAGTTTGTAAGGCGAGACAAGAAAGGTAAGGTTAGGTTAGGGAAAAAAGGTAAAGTAAGGCGAGAAAGGTAAGGTGAGGTAAGGCAAGAAAGGTAAGGTGAGCCAAGAAAGGTAAGGCGCAGCAAATATGTAAGGTGGGGCAGGAAAGGTCAGGGGAGGCAAAAAGGTAAGGCAAGAAAGTTATGATAAGGTGAAACAGGCGATGTAAACCAAGAAATGTTAGGTAAGTCAAGAACGGTAAGGAGAGGTAACATCATGTGGTGAGGCGAGAAAGACAAGGTGAGGCAAGAAAAGTAAGATAAGGTTAAACAGGTAAGGCGAGGCAAACAAGATAAGATGAGGAAAGAAATGCAAATTGAGTCAAGAAAGGTAAGGTTCACCAAGAACGGAAAGGCGAGGCAAACAAGATAAGATGAGGCAAGAAAAGTAATGTAAGCCAAGAAAGGTAAGGTGAGGCAAAAATAATAAGGTGATGCCAGAAGGTAAGATGGAACAAGAAAAGTTAGTTCAGGCAAGAAAGATAAAGGTAAGGCAAGAAAGATAAAGGTAAGGCAAGGCTACGAAAGGTGAAGAAGGAGATGTATTGCTTGAAAGAAGTGGTGAGATGGAAAAAATGAGGAGAGGAAGAGAATGAATGAAAGAAGAGGTAAAGAGGACGATGTGAGGTATGGAAACAGAGGTAAAGAATGAGAGGCGAAGCAAGACAGGCAACGTGAAGATGTGAAGCAAGGAGGGAAGGGTGAGGACAGGCCATGTCAAAACGAGGAGGGTAAGGAGAGAAGGAAAGAGAAATGAAGAAGGGTAGTTGGGTTGAGGAGAGGAGAGGAGATGCGAGGTGAGATTAAAATAAAGGAGAGGAGAGGTGAGATTAAAAGAAAGGAGAGTCGAGCAAAAGGGACTGCAGTACTAAAGAAAAATTGAGGTCAGACAAGAAAATGGGGGTGAGGCAAGGCAAGGCAAGACGAAGCAAGACAAGGCAACGCAAGGTAGGGCACGGCAGGGCAGGGCAGGGCAGGGCAGGAGAGAGCAAAGAAAATAGCCGAAACTGGAGTGACACAAAACAGCCCTGTGTTGGTCAGACTTCATCAAGAGCAAGGCAAGACGCTGAACAGATGTCGGCCACCATGTTTGGACTGCGTGCTGGCCCAAGAAAGCTGGTATACCCAGAATGGAGCCTGGGAACAGAGGAAAGACGGAAGAGACGCTGGAAGGTAAAGGAAGGCGATGAGCAAACAGGAAACCAGGGCCAAAGAAGGAGGAAGAGAGACGACACAGAGGTAGGAGGACGAGAGGGACAACGATGACGACCACCATATTGCTGACAGGATGAAGCGAGATGGGACGGGAGGCCCTGGTTAGACTCAGACGTACGCAGAGAGCAGGCGTGGGTTTTGACAGAAAGTCAACCAACCAACCAGTCAGCCAGCCAACCAGCCAGGCAGCCAACCAGTTAGCCAGCCAACCAACCAGTTAGCAAGCTAGCCAGCCAGCCAGCCAGCCAGATAGACATTTAGGCAGGCAGACAGGCAGGCAGAAAAAGAGACACATACACGCAGAGACTCATCACACACATGCAAACACACGCATACAAACACACACGCACGCACACACACACACATACACAAACACACACACACACACACACACACACATACACACAGGCACCCAGGCACACACACTTGGAGAGGTAACTTGTGACATAAGCATACACAAACACACAAACGGACAGACGGAGCATCGAATGGAGGGAAGGATGAGCGGACGAACGGACACAGCGACACACGGACAGAATGCGGGCAGAGCATGCAGGCTGGCGTGCGGAAAGGGGACGCAGGACAGACAGGAATCTGGGTTAGTGAGTCGAGACGCTGTCCAGCAACGACCGCACTCTTATCACTGAACGGCCACTCCGGGCAGACCAGACCGGCCTGGGAATATAGGTGGGGGTGAGGGGTGGGGGAAAGTGGGGTGGGGCCGGCAGGTCGATGTGTTGTGGTGGTCGCTAGGGCCACAACAGTCGGGTCAGTGCATGAGAGCCCGCTGCAGACCGACAGACCACGCAACCAGTCCTCACCAGTTTTACCTGGACACACCTGTGTCCGCCATTGCTGACCTGCAATTCAGGGCACCGGGTTATCTTGGGCCCTGGCCAGCTGCTGTGCGCACTGTGCAATCTGCAGGAGTGGGGTGGGGAGGGATGGATGAGTGGGTGGAGAGTGTAGGATGGAGGGTGGAGAGGTGGGAGAAGGGGAGGGGGTGGGGGGAGATGTAGTTACTTTGGATTCCTGGCGCAGTGTGGTGAGGTGTGGCTCACTGCAGGGGAACGGAGTGACCAGGCAGGCGGATCGAATGACCTGAATTCGGCGCAGACCAGGGGGCAGGTACGTGGGGGATGCAGGCATGCGGAGGGGAACACGGGGGAGGTGGAAGGGGGGGGGGGGGGAGAAGAAGTGGGACGGAAAGGCAATAAAAGTAGAG
This sequence comes from Theodoxus fluviatilis, assembly GCA_034096865.1. Taxonomy (NCBI): domain Eukaryota; kingdom Metazoa; phylum Mollusca; class Gastropoda; order Cycloneritida; family Neritidae; genus Theodoxus; species Theodoxus fluviatilis. Next base: position 151,080 of record JAWQFJ010000377.1, read on the forward strand.
GTGCTGGAGAAGTAATGGAAGCAGTGTACGTGCACCTGTACTTACATCGAGGACCAACTTCACACTCCAAAGGTATATTTTGACATGGGTTTAGACAGACAGGCAGACAGGCAGGCAGGCAGACACACGTACAGCCACACAGACAGACACACAGCCACACAGACAGACACACAGACAGACATACAGACAGACATACATACAGACATACAGACAGACAGACAGACAGACACACAGACAGACACACAGACAGACATACATACAGACATACAGACAGACAGACAGACAGACAGACACACAGACAGACAGACAGGCAGGCAGGCAGGCAGGCAGGCCGGCAGGCAGACAGACAGTCAGACACACAGCCACACAGACAGACACACAGACAGACACACAGACAGACACACAGACAGACAGACAGACATACAGACAGACAGACAGACAGACAGACAGACAGACAGACACCTGTTTGACTTTTCCACCATTATATTTCTCTTTCTGTCTCCGTCTATGTCTCTGTCTATCTTTTGTCTATGTGAGTGTTTGTCTGTGTGTGTCTGTCTGTGTGTCTGTCTGTCTGTCTGTCTGTCTCTGTCTCTCTGTATATGTGTGTCTCTCAGTCTTTGTATCTATCTGTCTGGTTGTTTGTGTGTCTGTCTTCTCTGTCTGTCTGTCCGTCCGTCCGTCTGTCCGTCCGTTCATCTGTGTGTGTGTGTGTGTGTGTGTGTGTGTGTCTGTCTGTGTGTGTGTGTGTGTGTCTGTCTGTGTGTGTGTGTGTGTGTGTGTGTGTGTGTGTGTGTGTGTGTCTGTCTGTGTGTGTGTGTGTCTGTGTGTGTGTGTGTGTGTCTGTGTCTGTCTGTCTGTCTTTCTTCTCTGTCTGTCTTCTATGTGTGTCCGTCCGTCCGTCCGCCCGTCCGTCCGTCCGTTCATTTGTGTGTGTGTCTCTCTGGCTGGCTGTCACTCTGACTGTCAGTCTGAGTGTCTGTCTGTCTGTCTTTCTGTCTGTCTGTCTGTCTGTCTGTCTGTCTGTGTGTCTGTCTGTGTGTCTGTCTGTGTGTGTGTGTCTGTGTGTGTGTGTCTCTCTTTATATGTCTGTGTGTCTGTCTGTCCCTGTCTCTGTCCCTGTTCCTGTCGCTCTCTTTCTCTGTCCCTCTGTCTGTCTGTCTGTCTGTCTGTCTGTCTGTCTGTCTGTCTGTCTGTCTGTCTGTCTGTCTGTCTGTATGTCTGTCGGTCTCTCTCTCTCTCTCTCTCTCTCTCTCTCTCTCTCTCTCTCTCTCTCTCTCTCGTCTTTCAATTTCCTCTACGGTTATCTCAGTCTTCTCTTCCTTCCTCTTCTCTTCCTCTTCCCTCCTTCGCTGCCTTCTCAACACTCCCTCTCTTTAACGTGTTTATTCTCCATTCTCCTCAAACTCCTCTGCGTCTCCTGTCCACATTCTCTTCGCTCTCACCTCAACCTCCCAGCCCGCCCCACCGTAACTGTACACGCAAAGTGACCACATAGACAAACAGTCTGACCCGAATACCACCGTGGCAGCCAGGGGAGAGGGGAGGATGACGTGTTGGAGGGCAAGGGGAGGGGGGGAGGGTTGACAAAGTGATGGGAGGCAACAGATGCACGTGCAGAATGCACCACTTCTCCCCTCTCCCTCCCCTCATCCCCACCCCCCTCCCCTCTCCAGTCTCTCATACCCAGCCCCCTCGATGTCACCCCCCCCCCCCCCACTCTCCTCGCCACCACCCCCACCCCCACCCGCCACCCCTGCCTTGTTTTACCGAAGCTTCTGCGCAACTGCTGGCAGCGTGCCCTCGCCTGCAGCGTCCACGGTAAGGTCACGTGGCCCATCCTGGTCTAAAAATAGCCCCACCTATCTCCCCACCTACCTCCACCTCCATGCATCCACCTCAGGCCCTCTGTGCCAGGCCAGCGGCATGGCGAGCCGCGAGACGGACACGGGGAGCGAGGCGCTGCACTCTTCCAGAAAAGTTGTCCAGGGAAGCGCAAGAAGTCATGCCGGGGGTGAGGTGGAGTAAGGAAGACAGAATGATACAAGCGGGTAGTGCAGGGGTATGGGGGGTACAGCTAGAGAAGGGGAAATGTGGGGTTACGGGGGAAGCAATGAAAATACAGAAAGGTTAGTGGAGGGGAGTTGGGGGGTGTTAAGAAGAGTACATAAAGGTGATCAGGGGGTCATTGGTGGGCAAGAATGCCTCCAGGTGTGAGGACGTACACGAGCGCACGTACACACACGCTTGAGCGCACGAACAGAGAACGAAGAAACAAACGAAGGAACACATTAATTGATTAGGCCAACGGTCCATTTAAAGTGTACAGTGTTCACACATGTCAATCAGATATTCAAGAGAGAATCAGCTAGTATATGAAACTGCTGCCTCGCTCTGCAGACTCAAAAGCATCCTGTCTACGCTTAAGCACTTTATATAGATCTCGATCTTATGATCTTCATTTGTTTACTGGACGTGAGGTATTTTGCCGGGCCAGAGACGTTCAAAAATAAACAAGCAAACATGAAACGTTCCCTCAAGTTTTGTAATGCAGGACAATATATATAGTAAAAAATAAGTCTCTCTGTCTTCTCGTTTTCTGCAGAGCGGACACAAATTGATGTCATCACCTGTCACGTATCTGTACTCATAATACAAATCCATAAATTCTATCCTGAAACGTATGTGTGCATATCTAAATACTATATTATGTAGATCACAGAGGTACTGTTTAGTTCCAAATGATATTTTGAAGAGTCTAAAGAAAGAATACTTGATGTTATTTTGAACTGATATTTCCTTATCAGCACAAAATATGATGATGAGTTTCCCTCTGATGTTTCTCGGAAATGCTGTCCACAACAATTCCAAAAACATGAGTGAAAGTTTACCTGGAACAGGAGAAACAAGTTGCACAAAGGAATGTACAACTGACCCGCTGATTAGTTCATGCATTTTCATAATCACATTCTACAAGTATCTTCTTTACTTCGGTTGCCAAAAAATGTGCAGTATTTGGTGCACATAACGTCACCTGGTATGCTCTATAGGGTAACCTAATTTCGTCCATTTTCAAGACTTTGTCAGTACTTGACATAGCGTAACTTGACACTGACAGATTGAGGAAAACGCCCGGTGTCCCCATAAACCATATCATTAGGAGTGCGTGAAGAAACATTTTGAGTATAAGTGGTAAGCAAATACAAGTATCTTGGTAACATTCTACCTACGAAGTGGGTTTCAACAGAGACACAGAAAGATATGGCCTGACGAGCGAAAGCTGCTCTTTACTTCTGACTGGGTCATTGAGAAAATGTTCACTGGCAACACCGGATGAGTATTTGAATTGTTTGATGCACAGATCCACCCGATACTTTCGTTTGGGGAAAAAATCTGGGGATGACTGTCGCACCGTAGAAAGTGTACATCTACTCGCTCTGAAAAGTGAGAACAGAGAGAGAGAGAGAGAGAGAGAGAGAGAGAGAGAGAGAGACAGAGAGAAAGAGAGAGAAAGAAATAGAAAGAAAGAGAAAGAGAGAGAGACAGAGAGAGAGAAGAGTAGGGGAGGTGTGAGTGTTATTTTGTGCATATGCATAATTGTCAGCACTTGAAGGCGACCAGACCAAAAGGCAACTTACTTCTGTAGGCAATCTCAATAAAAACGCATGTCTCCATAAACACATGTCTCAATAAAAACGCATGTCTCCATAAACACATGTCTCAATAAATGCATGTCTCCATAAACATGTCTCAATAAAAACGCATGTCTCCATAAACACATGTCTCAATAAACAGATGTCTGCATAAACACATGTCTCAATAAACGCACGTCTCAATAAAGGCATGTCTCCATAAACACATGTCTCAATAAACACATGTCTTCATAAACGCATGTCTCAATAAACGCATGTCTCCATAAACACATGTCTCAATAAACACATGTCTTCATAAACGCATGTCTCAATAAACGCATGTATCCATATAATACATGTCTCAATAAACAAAGGTCAGTTGGAATGATTCAAGAGAAAGACGTTAACTTTTTTCCAGAAGAAAACTCACAAAATCTGTGGAGAGTGGCAGACTGGCCCGACTACAGCTCCATGAATCGATCTGAAAGAGGAATATTACACAGACACAAGCGTAGACCCATGTACACGCTCACGCGCGCGCGCGCGCACACACACACACACACACAATACACGTGCACACGCACACACATACACACAAACAAACAAACACACACACACACACATAAACACACACACACATACACACACACACAAACACATACACACACAAACACACACTCACACACATATATGCACACACTCTCACACATGCACACAAAATCACACACACACACACACACACACACACACCCACATGCACACACACACAAACACACACACAAACACACACTTACATACACACACACCCCCACACACACACACACACACACACACTTATGCACACACACACACACACACACACAGAGTTCACGGTATTGTTTACGGGTGGGGGGTGGGTGGGGTGGGGTGGGGTTCATATGTCCTTTGACAGAGTAAACAACAATGAGGGACATGGGTCGTAAGACTGCCAACTCCAAGGAATATGTTGGCCCCACTAGTAGCTCTCTGGAAGCAGGGGGCACGAGAATAATTACTGAACGCCCAGCTGTTTCTAGTTTTCGACCTGCATCTTTGTCTCAATGTGTAAACTGGCTCCTTTGCAGGCCAGACATGTCGCTGACAATATTGAATCAGATAAAAGGGTTACCCAGCTTCGTGCATTAACACGCATATTTGTCTGCTTACCTGCTCGCTTTCTAGCTCACATGAATGTTTTATGATTTTTGCCTGCCTGATGGCTGTCTCGTTAGCTCGCTTGCGTTTTATCCCGCCCGCTCGCTTGCTCGTTTGCTGGCTTGACTGTTTGCTTGCTCGCTTGCTCGTTTGCTGGCTTGGTTGTTTGCGTGCTCACTTGTTTGCTTGCTCGCTTGCTTGCGCGCTTGCGTTCTCACGTGATTTGTTTTTAATCGCTTGCATTTTATTTTTCTCGCTTACTCATTTGCTTCTCTACTTGTTTGCTCGCTTGCTCACTAGACGTCTGCAGATCTGGTCGTCCATGTTCGTGTTAGCCAGCACCACTAATGAATCTTCGTCTGTTGCTTCTTAATAGCGGGCGCCTATTCCAGAGAAGTCTAGTTGCCTTTTGAACTGGCACGGGTTCCCAGTCATCTTTGTGTCATCCAAAAACTATCCTTTTCCTCAAACAGGGCGTATCCCTGTAACTGAGCTATACTAAACATACTTGAAAATAGTTGTGTTGTTTTAATTAGGAGAAGAGGGAGGATGGGAGGGGGGCGAGTTTATTGAAATTAATTATTCGAGTCAAGCGGGCACGACACTGGACGAAGCTGGAAGGAACTCATCGAAATTCCAAGAGAACACTTGCATTCCAGAATCAATAAAGGGAAAATGTAGGTCGTCTTTCAATACATACATCTTTCTGGGCTGCTGCTGTCGAAAGAATTGTGCGATTTTGATTGACAATTTTTTAAAAATAATTATTAATTTTTTAAATATTTTTTTTTTGGGGGGGGGCATGGGCCCTCCTGATATGGTCAATGAAAGCCAAGACTGCCAGTTGTCTGTACTTCACACTGGTGATGACGGCGGCTATGGTGGTGGAACCGATACTGACGGAGGCGATGGCAGTGGTTGTAGCGTCGGCAGCAACGTTAATGATGCTTATGGTTAGAACCATAGTTTCTTTGTAAAACAGCTTGTGTTGGTACTGCCTGTGAATGTAAACAAAGTAACAACAAAGAACAGTAATGTTCAAAATCACTCTGCCATGCATCGTGCTGACAGTGACACCGAAAACTGACTGTTTCAGTTATGACATTGGCACAATACTTTGATTGTCTGTACTAGTCATATTTTTCAAAAACAGGTATATATAGTTCATTTTGTTCAAGAAAGTTTTGAATGTCACCTCCATGTTTTTTCGTCAGCGTCTTCGTTACTTTGATGGTATTTATTTATTTATTATTTCGTAATACCATATGTATGTGTGTAGCTGAAAAAGAAGCATTCACGTTTGTAACATTACATGAAAATGTATAATTATATGAGAGAAAAAATCAATTCCGCATTGATAAGGTGATGATGTTTACTTTTTGTGTTCCATATCATGTAAGAGAACAAAGGAAATTAGCAGACAGACACAAAGTCTGGCGAATACGAAAAGCGTCTGTGATATTTAATGCAAGCCATGCGCCCAGCCAGCCAATTTCTCAGCAGGGGAAACTGGAGACGGAACAGCTCGAGACAGGCGGGGAGCCAGCAAAAATCCGCAAAGCGCCGTGGAAAAGAAGCGAGATAAGGAAAACAGATTTCTTTTCTGAGCGGGTTTCATTAAAACCAGATAATGGGGGAGTTTTTACCTGAACGGAACCGTCTGGAGATGAGCCCTGTCTGTATCGGTTGAGGCAATTTTCAAACGCGCCACCTGAGATTCCAGATCAGGTGTTCTCCGCTCGGACTGCCTGGCTCGTTTGCTTCCATGGCAGTGACGTCACCAACTGGCATTTGACCTCTGGTGCTGCCTTTCGCTACACATGACTGCCATAGACTGGCGTAGTCAGCGATCAGAATTGAGAGGGAAAACTTGCACATACAAAAGTATCTGTCACCTCAAGATGCAGTTTTTCCGTGATTGTTAATTATCTAGACTGCAGGATCGATTGTGGGGTTTTCGTCCAAACCAATGGATTTTTCTATACAATTTCATCCATTGCTTCTTTCACAGGCGCACTTTGTGCTTGCCTTCGATGATGATATTTCGCTATGAAGATTCTACTTGGTTTGTTAAGATCATAAGTCTCTTCCGGTCTTCATCCTTGCAAAATAACTCTGCCACATTTATTTTCGAAGTCATATCAGTTTCTATTCTCATCATCATCATCATCGTCATCATCATCATCATCATCATCATCATCATCATCATCATCATCATCATCATCATCATCATCATCATCATCATCATCATCATCATCATCATCATCATCATCGTCATCGATATCACATCGTCGTCGTCGTCATCATCATCAATAACATCGTCGTCGTCGTCGTCTCAGCAGCAGCAGCAGCAGCATCGGCATAATCGGTACCATCGTCGTCGTCGTCGTCGTCGTTACCATCATCAGCATCATCATTATTATCGTCATAATATCCTCGTGTTACAATAGTCATCGTTCTCATTTCGATTCCGGCGTCGTCTCTTGTTTTTTTCTTTTCTTTTTCGCTGTTGTTGTTGCCGTCGAAGTCTTTGCTTTCGTCCTCATCGTCGTCGTTGTCACGTCGTCAACGCTGCGGTCCGCTGGCATCTTAACGGCATCGTCGTTGCCGACAAAAACCGTCATAGCAACCATACAGTATCTCTCCCTCTCTCTCCTTCCCCAACCTCACTGTCTTTCTTTCCCCAACCATCACTGTCTCTCTCTCTCCCACCGACACTGTCTCTCTCTCCCCCACCGACACTGTGTCTCTCTCCCCCACCGTCACTGTCTCTCTCTCCCCCGCCGTCACTGTCTCCCTCTCCCCCACCGTCACTGTCTCTCTCTCCCCCACCGTCACTCTCTCTCTCTCTCTCCCGCCGTCACTGTCTCCCTCCCTCCCATCGTCACTGTCTCCCTCTCTCCCGCCGTCACTGTCTCTCTCTTACCCACCGTCACTGTCTCCCTCTCCCCCACCGTCACTGTCTCTCTCTCCCCCACCACCACTGCCTCCCTCTCCCCCACTTCCCTCTCCTTCCCCACCCTCACTGCTTCCCACTCCCTCAACCCCACCGCGACTGTCTCCCTCTCCCCCATCGTCACTGTCTTCCTCTCCCTCCACCGGCACTGCCTCCCTCTTCTTCCCCACTCTCACTGCCTCCCACCACATACCCACCCCCACCCCCCACGGCCACTGTCTCCCTCTCCCCCATCGTCACTGTCTTCCTCTGACCCATCGTCACTGCCTGGCCATGCACGCCACGTCTTCAAGGCGGGAGGTGGAACTGGCGCTACAGGGCACTCGTCACAGGGGTCATGTGACCGAGGCCGTTACGTGTCTGGCGTGGAGTGAGGAGCCACGCCTCGTTCCCCGAGGGGGTCGGGCCGCTTTCCGCGATGGGCCCCAGGGTCCCGCCTCTCCCTGCCTGCTATCCGCCCCTGGGTGGGCAGGATTCCCGCCCTCCAGCCCTCCCTGCAGCCTGCTCCATCACCCTGCCCCCATACATCAGCACGCAGCAGCAGGGAGGAGCGCGCCGTGTCGTCACCCAAGCCGCCCATCCGTCTCCCGGTCACTAGAGGATTTCAAATTGCATCACCACCGGACACGTGTGAAAAAACGCCGGCACCCTGGCTGTCTCGTCATTAGAGTGACGACGTACTGGGAGATGCAGACCTCTTCAAGTACTATACCCCCCCCCCCTCTCTCTCTCTCTCTCTCTCTCTCTCTCGCTCTCTCTCTCTCTCTCTCTCTCTCTCTCTCTCTCTCTCTCTCTCTCTCTCTCTCTCTCTCTCTCGCTCGCTCGCTCGCTCTCTCTCGCTCTCTCTCTCTCTCTCTCTCTCTCTCTCTCTCTCTCTCTCTCTCTCTCTCCCTCTCGCTCTCGCTCCCGCTCGTTCGCTGGCTCGAAACGTCTTTGCTGGTTACTTTCTGCAGAGTCAATGAGTCGACTGACGTGACTATGGAAGCATCTGCAAGCTGTTCACACGGCGTTGCAGATCTGTTAGCGACGCTAACACTTCGCTGTTCTCTTCCACCTCGAGACGTGTCACTAGCGAACCGTTGTCACTACAAGTTGCATAACTAGTTCCATTCCACGATGACGATCGTGCTCTCCTTTGTACATGTGATCCCTACGTTGTCGTACACGCAATGCTCTCTCTAAATCCCACTTTGTATTTCGTTTGTCACGACACCAAGAACTTGCGTCCAATTCCGTGCCGACAGAATAGCACTGAGACCATATAACTTTCCGTAACATCTTCAAACCATCTCTCAAAGTGTGTTGAAAACCACGCAAGTTAAATAAACCCTTCTCTCAACATCGAATGCTTGTATCAACTGCCAGGAATCGTGATTTCGTGGTGCCGTGTTTGCGCCAGTGTGATTTGTGAGAGTTGTGGCAGTGTGTTACTTTGATTCAAAGCCTTACGAGTGGACGAGAGAGAGGAAGAGAAATAGGCAAGATGGGAGCAAGATAAGAGGTAATAAACAGAGAGGTCAGGAAGAAAGAGGAATTGAACGAGGAAAGGAAGGGACAAGGAAGCGGGGGTTGGAGGGGGGGGGAGGGGGGGGGGGAGGGGGGGGGGGGTCAGAGAGGGGGGGAGCACACCACAGTAAGGGAGCAGGTGTGAGCATCAGGAGGCCCCACATCTCACCCCCTCACTCCTCTCTCGTCCCTCTTCCTTTCCACCTCCGCCCCTCTCCCCACCCCGCCCCTTCAACTGAGTCGTGGAGAAAGGAAGTAGCGCAACAATGACGCTATCGTATGACGTAGTCAGCCGCCTGTGTAACGGCTATCATCCTTGTCTCATCCTTCTCTTTCCTCTCTCTCTCTCTCTCTCTCTCTCTCTCTCTCTCTCTCTCTCTCTCTCTCTCTCTCTCTCTCTCTCTCTCTTCCCCCCCCCCTCTCTCTCTCTCTCTCTCTCTCTCTCTCTCTCTCTCATTTTTGCTTTACTGTTCGCCAACGATGTTGCTCTTCTATCTCTATCACCAATTGGGCTCTAAAACCAACTTAACTCCCTGGCTAGAGTATCGGAAACCCTGGGTCTCCAAGTAAATGCTGAGAAGACAAAGGTAATGGTTTTCAGAAAGGGTGGTCATTTGGCAGAAGGAGAACGATGGAACCTTAATAACATTAAGTTAGATGTAGTAAATAGTTATAAATATTTAGGTTGTACTTTTACTACAAAACTGTCTGAAAATGCCTCTTTAGAAGAGATTGTAATTAAAGTAGCCAAAAGCAGTTCAAATTATGAAAGCAATGTGGATGATCCGCAGTACTAACCCTACGATGTTCATGAAGCTGTTTGACGCACAAGTAATGCCTAGTTTGTTGTATGGTGCCGAATTATGGGGTACAAAGAACCAGGAAACGGTGGAAAGGGTATACGTATCTGCCTGTAAAAAGTTCTTAGGACTAGATATAAGATCGCCCATCCATTTCGTCTATGGAGAATTAGGTAGATACCTTCTCGTAATCAATAGCACAATTAAAACTGTCAAATACTGGCTAAGGTTATCAAACATGCCATTACACAGACTCCCAAGACAAGCTTATGAAATGCTAATAAATTCCAAAATACCTGAAAAAAAGAATTGGCACTGTATGGTAAAGGACACACTGTGCAAAATAGGCTTTGCTTATGTGTGGATGAATGGAGGTGTAGGAAATGAGAAACTATTTTTAATGCAATTAAAGCAAATATTACGGGACTGTTACCAGCAATCTTGGGAGGGAAGAAACCTAAGCAGAGAGAGATTTTCATTGTATTCCTTGTTCAAAGGTATGTTTGGTCAAGAAAAATACCTTACGTTTCTTATTATTAAAAGATTTAGAGACGTTTTCATACGTTTCCGTTTAGGTATAAACCCTTTAAAAATTAACCAACGTTATGGTTATCGAGAAATAAGAGACTTGAATTGTCCATTCTGTATCAATACTATCGAAAACGAAAAGCATTTTCTACTCGACTGTGGTAAATACACCGATCTCAGGGAGAGATACATTACACAGCATGTAAAGGGCAGGAGAGACTATACCTACCTCTTAAGAGGAACAAACATTAGAGTAACACTACATGTGTCGATGTACATATACTATGCTTTGAAAATGAGAGAAAGAGAATGTGATAATAATGTATTATAAATAGTATGTATCTAAACCGAATGGATCGTAATCTTGAAATGGTAGAGAAGTTTGAATGTTATTTTCTTGTATTGTTCAACGGGCGGTCGGCCTTCGAATAAAGTTCAGTTCATTTCAGTTCAGTTCTCTCTCTCTCTCTCTCTCTCTCTCTCTCTCTCTCTCTCTCTCTCTCTCTCTCTCTCTCTCTCTCTCTCTCTCTCTGCTTCTTCCTGCTTTTTTCTTTCTTCTTTCTGTCATTTTGTCTGTAGATATATATATATATATATATATATATATATATATATATATATATATATATATATATATATATATCTAAATATATAAACTCAAACGATTTCTGTCTATCTGTGTGGATATCTGTCCGTCCGTTCTATGCGTTTGGCAGCCCATGCACGGATCTCCGCGAAATTTGGCATGTCACTCCCCCGTGACTGGATGGGGGTAGTCGTCGCATTTTGGAAGGCGTACCTCCGACCGTTCTGGAGATATTCCATCTGGAACTTTTTAGTCATGGGACTGTTGACGGCAAAGAGAGGCAACTCGGCTTCAAGGGGGAGGAGAGAGGAGTTAATTATGAGACAACAAGAATTGACATTCATGCGGGAGAAGGAAGAGAATAGGAGGAAGGAGAAGGAAGAGAAGGAAGAGAATAGGAGGAAGGAGAAGGAAGAGAAGGAAGAGAATAGGAGGAAGGAGAAGGAAGAGAAGGAAGAGAAGAGGAGGAGGGAGAAGGAAGAGAAGGAAGAGAAGAGGAGGAGGGAGAAAGAAGAAAAGGAAGAGAGAAAGGAGGCAATAAGGAGAGAAGAAGTTGCTCTGAGGCGTGAAGAATGTGTGTCCTTTGGAAGATTAAACCCTTTATTATTCATTTACCTATGCCTGCGTGTACCATTTCGTGTACCAGGAGATAAGTGACAGAGGAAGGATTTTCAGTTTATTTTTTTTTTCACTGTCCGGTTGGGGTCGAGCCACATTCCACCCACCCCAACCATGACCGGGATTCCCTTCCCTGAATCAGTCACTACTCCTGGTGTGGTCTTGTGTGACGTGTTA
>JAWQFJ010000378.1:0-14998 GCA_034096865.1 Theodoxus fluviatilis
GGAAAGGTTACTCCTAATGCGGCAGTGAGTCTGCCCTTAAATGATATGATCTCAATTTAGTGTAGGTGTAACTCATTTTGTCCACTGATTTGTCTTACATCAGGAGCTAGTAGAGAGTCAGTCAGTTGGTCCATTGATCAGGGGCTAAAGTGAGACCCGGATGTGTGAAGGATCGCTATTCACAATTTGCTCATGTGGCAATTACTTCTTTTGCTATAATTGTTGCTTTCTGTATGCTGCTGTTGATTCCTCTCCTCCTCCTCCTCCTCCTCCTCCTCCTCCTCCTCCTCCTCCTCCTCCTCCTCCTCCTCCTCCTCCTCCTCCTCCTCCTCCTCCTCCTCCTCCTCCTCCTCCTCCTCCTCCTCCTCCTCCTCCTCCTCCTCGTCTTCGTCCTCCTCCTCCTCCTCCTCCTCCTCCTCCTCCTCCTCCTCCTCCTCCTCCTCCTCCTCCTCCTCCTCCTCCTCCTCCTCCTCCTCCTCCTCCTCCTCCTCCTCGTCTTCGTCCTCCTCCTCCTCCTCCTCCTCCTCCTCCTCCTCCTCCTCCTCCTCCTCCTCCTCCTCCTCCTCCTCCTCCTCCTCCTCGTCTTCGTCCTCCTCCTCCTCCTCCTCCTCCTCCTCCTCTTCGTCCTCCTCCTCCTCCTCCTCCTCCTCCTCCTCCTCCTCCTCCTCCTCCTCCTCCTCCTCCTCCTCCTCCCTCCTCCTCCTCCTCCTCCTCCTCGTCTTCGTCCTCCTCCTCCTCCTCCTCCTCCTCGTCTTCGTCCTCCTCCTCCTCCTCCTCCTCCTCCTCCTCCTCCTCCTCCTCCTCCTCCTCCTCCTCGTCGTCGTCCTCCTCCTCCTCCTTGTCCTCCTCCTCCTCCTCCTCCTCCTCCTCCTCCTCCTCCTCCTCCTCCTCCTCCTCCTCCTCCTCCTCCTCCTCCTCCTCCTCCTCGTCTTCGTCCTCCTCCTCCTCCTTGTCCTCCTCCTCCTCCTCCTTCTCCTCCTCCTCCTCATCCTCCTCCTCCTCCTCCTCCTCCTCGTCTTCGTCCTCCTCCTTGTCCTCCTCCTCCTCCTTGTCCTCCTCCTCCTCCTCCTTGTCCTCCTCCTCCTCCTCCTCCTCCTCCTCCTCCGCCTCGTCCTCCTCCTCCTCCTGCTCCTCCTCCCCCCCCCCCCCCCCCCCTCCTCCTGTTTGTCACATACTGCTGGTGGTGATGCTGTTGCTGCTATCAAGATGCACAAGGGCAAAGTTTATTCAAGGCTTCTGTTGCAGCCATGTTCACGGTGAACCTGATAGGGGTGGGCTACAAGAAGGCCTTCGGCATTCTTTACGTGGAGTTCAGACGCACATGGGCAACACTGCCTCTTTCACCTCACTCATCGAGGGAGTCCGTGCTGGCGTCTCCAGTCTCATGTGTCAGTTTTCGTGCCTGTAAGCATGCATTTGCATGCACAAGAAGCCCCATGTAGACACAGATGGATAGTCGGGCATACTCACATTCAGACTGACGATTTCCCAGGCAGATATCTACACGCTCAAATACACTGACACATGTACACACGCATATGCACGCACGCTGCATTCATGCACGCACACTTGCATGGACACAAATATATACACACGTTGAAATTAACTTGACATTGGCAAATATGACAAACAAACGAACAAGCAAACAAACTACCTAACTAACTAACTAACTTACTTTACTAACTAACTTACTTAACTAACTAACTAACTAACTAACTAACTAACTAACTAACTAACTAACTAACTAACTAACTAACTAACTAACTAACTAACTAACTAACTAACTAACTAACTAACTAACTAACTAACTAACTAACTAACTAACTAACTAACTAAGTTACTTTACTAACTAACTTACTTACTAACTAACTAACTTCTAACTAACTAACTAACTAACTAACTAACTAACTAACTAACTAACTAACTAACTAACTAACTAACTAACTAACTAACTAACTAACTAACTAACTAACTAACTAACTAACTAACTTACTAACTAACTAACTAACTAACTAACTAACTAACTAACTAACTAACTAACTAACACCTGTTTGGTTTGAAGCACAAGCCATGGTAGCGTGTTCTGTTGTGTCCATTGAACCCTGCCTGTAACCGAATATTTTTACATCTGTTTCCATCCTTTTCTATTGCTTCCGATGATTGGTAGAGTAGTTTGTACTCCACTAAGTGACATACTTATTGCAACACCAAAGTCTCTATATTTGCTAGGGTTTAAGGCAACACTACGTTAAGGTATTCATTTATTCATCCATCCATTGATCCATCTGTTCTACCTTTCTTCCTAGTCAATCGGTTTGATGATTTGTTCGTTCGGGATTTGTGCGTGCGTGCGCGAGCGCATGTGTGTTTTCGTATGCTTGTTTTATCTATTTATCTTTCGGGTCTTTTTCCTTTCACAGCGCTTGTGACCTTGAACGTGCTGCTGGAATACGTGACAGTGCGGAAGCTGGCCTTGACTGGCAGCCTGCTATGTCTGCAGGCATCCTGCTGTGTGGCATGGTCAGCAGCGTGCAGCTGCTGCTCGTCTCGCACGGCCTCGTCTTTGGTGGGTGACCCCACTCCCTCTCGGCCTTGTAGGCTCTCGTCCACTCCACCCACTCTCTCGCCCCATCTCGACGTAGCTTGTGTGTGTGTGTGTGTGTGTGTGTGTGTGTGTGTGTGTGTGTGTGTTTGTGTGTGTGTGTGTGTGTGTGTGAGTGTGTGTGTGTGTGTGTGTGTGTGAGTGTGTGTGTGTGTGTGTGTGTGTGTGTGTGTGTGTGTGTTGAGTGTGTGTGTGTGTGTGTGTGTGTGTGTGTGTGTGTGTGTGTGTGTGTGTGTGTGTGTGTGTGTGTGTGTGTGTGTGTGAGTGTCTGTGTGTGAGTGTCTGTGTGTGTGTGAGTGTGTGTGTGTGTGCCTGTGTGTGTCTGTGTTTGCTCGCACAAGCGTGAGTGTATTTGCTTGAGAACGTGTGTGCATGTGTATGCGGGCATGCGTGCGTGTGTGCTAGCCCACAGACGTGCGTGAGTGTGTGAATGGTTATAATCTTATGCATAAGTGAGATAGGGGTTGGCTATTGTTCTACCAAGGTGCATGGCGTCATCCTGACTCGGCAATCTCATGTTGATAGCAGTTGAAATCCTATCCAATGGTAACTGCTTCATTGTTTATCATCTTCTCGTCTAGTCACATGAATATTGCCGTTTTAAGTCTTCCAGTAAGCGTGCTTTCGGGTGCAAGCATTCAGCCATTATTCGCGATCAGTCAAGCGTTCTTTTGCATATATGGATTCACTAAGCGGTTGTTTGTATTCAAGTGATTTTCCTTTTAGTCCTTTTTAGACTCATGTGACGTTCCTGCATTAATTTTTGCTTACTTCGATCCTTTCGTTTGTTCATTCATTTGTTTTTTCATCTCTTCTTTGTCTTTTGTTCCATCATTTGTTGATCTATTTAGGAGACCCATCCTAATCTGCTGGATTTAAGATTTCGTTCTCTGCCTCACCGCCATATTTGTCCGGGGCATCAGCGACCGCGCCCAAGATTAATCACACACAGATGTTTCAACGTGCATGTATACAAAAATGTTGCACAAGAAGACAAAACGCCAGCACAGACACCAGCATGGTTATCTCGACCTTTGAAGAAAGGTGCTGATACTTCACGCAATCCGTTTAGGGAGGGGAGATAATCAATTACGTGAGTTTAATTACCCTCTTTTGCTTCATGCACTAATGACGGTCGTGTTGGAGGAGACATCCATGTTTTGCCTTTCTTTGCATTGACAGGTGTCGGAGTGGCACTCATAGAAGGACCCATGATGGTGCTGTTGAGTCGCTACTTCCTCAGACGAAGACCGCTGGCCATTGCCATGTCGGGCATCAGCGTGGGCAAAATCGCCATTCCGCCATTAAGGCCTCCGCACACGAGGCAACTCCACTCGGGCAACTCGATTGCCCGCCCGCCATACATTGCTTCGTGTGCCATGTCGGCCATCAGCGTGGGCAGCATCGCCATTCCGCCATTTGTGCCCCTGTCACGTTAAAAATCCGAATCTAAAAATACATCCGAACAAGAGACTGTCATTGGTCGATATGAATAGATCTGATGTCACTTTCGCGCCACTAGCTAATTTCGCCATGCTCATTGGACAGTTGGTTCGCGCCTTTCTACATTTGGATTTCAGAGGGTTTCCCAGGTCAATGGACGCTTTTCCTCATATCTATTAATAGTGGGGACGATTTTGTTGATCTCTGGCCACGTGTGAGTGTAACCGGAGATGGCCAGCACCTACAGACTCCCCTTGGTAACGGCCGGCTGAACTGTGAAAATAGGTCAACCCCAGCGTGGGCCTGCAGTTCTCAGTTCATGCTGTCCAGAGTCGCAGAACGGATACTGGTAACGGCCGGTTTTACTTTGCAAAGAGGTCAACGCCAGCGTGGTCCTCTAGTTCTGCGATAATTTGCACTTCCTCCTACAGCAAACACAGTCGGATGAAGGAGCAGTCACACACAGTTCCGTCCCTTACTTTGGGATTTCCAGATCTATTTATGTCTCTTGTTCGGATGTATTTTTAGATTCGGATTTTTAACGTGACACGCCTCTTACTGGACACATACCGCCTCAGGGGCGCGCTACTCTTGTACAGCGGCGTGGCTCTGCATATGGTCGTCTGCTCTTGTCTTTTTAGGGGGACTGAGGAATACGGCGGCAAATGGGTACGGCCTCAGAGTGGAGAAAACAGCTCTGTCCTAAAGAGCGAAAAGGACGTGGATGTGAAAGATACCGAGTCTAATGCGTATTCTGGTGATGCCAGTGTCAGTGGTGTTATGGACATTGAGGGAGGGGTTCTTTTAGGAACAGAGGAAAGCTCAGACGCTGATGGCGAGAAGCTGCATCCCAATGGGGAGAGAAGCGATGCCAATCCCAAAAGACAGAGCAGAGGTGGGCGTCAGGCGTGCAGTCGCCTGGCAACGCTGCTGGACATTACATGTTCCGTGACCCCTTGTTCATGATGCTGACTGTGGTTTGCGGCCTCTCTTACCTCTCCATTGCAGCCGCTGCCACCTTCCTCCCTGCTCTTGCTGGACCCATATAAAAAAATTCTATAGAAATCTATAGAATTCTATAGAAACTTCTATAGAATGCTATAGATTTCTATAGAATTCTATAGAATTCTATAGAAATTTCTATAGAATTCTATAGAAATCTATAGAAATTTCTATAGAATTCTATAGATTTCTATAGAATTTTTTTATATGGGTCCAGCAAGCGCAGGGAGGAATCTATAGAAGTTTCTATAGAATTCTATAGAAACTTCTATAGAATGATATAGATTTCTATAGAATTCTATAGATTTCTATAGAATTCTATAGAAATCTATAGAAATTTCTATAGAATTCTATAGAAACTTCTATGCGGACAGAGATACTATAGTGTCTCTGGTGCGGAGCCGAACGCTCTGCAATGAGCAGACCAAAAAGCCTCCCAAATTTCCGGACGTTTGGTGCGCACATGGAATGACGAACAAAACGAATGGATGACGGATGAATAAACAATTTAACGTAGGAGCCACGTCAGAACGATGTTGGAATGGATAATTAATTAAGAATGAGCATATCAATTAGCGAATAAGCAAATAATTGAACGCCTGAATAACGAGTGACTGAGTGTGTACGTGAGTGATGTGTAGGTGGGTGGTTGAATTCAAATGACCTGTTAGATTAAGCTCCTAGTGAGATTTATTGAATTGAATCACTCACATCCAGGTTATTTTTTATATAAACTTTACTGAAACACACTAAATCCGCGTGTTCAAAATAAACAAGGAACGTGAAGAGTATATGTTTACAAAACAAATATTTAACGATTTGCGTCAATTCTCTCTCTCTCTCTCTCTCTCTCTCTCTCTCTCTCTCTCTCTCTCTCTCTCTCTCTCTGTCTGTCTGTCTGTCTGTCTGTCTGTCTTACGCACGCTCGCACACACACCACCCTCCTCCTCCTCCTCGTCCCCCTCGTCGTCCCCCTCGTCGTCCCCCTCGTCATCTCCCTCCTCGTGTTCCTCCTCCTCCTACTCCTCAACCCAAGGAAGAATTCTTGAAAAGTTGGCGTTTATCTCTTATAGATTTTTGGAATTACAACCCAAAAGAGAAATGTATATTGCATCACTTAGTTGGTGACGTCCAACTATTGATGACGCCGGCATATATACATTCCATACTCAGATCTCCGTCAGAGCTAAAAATGAACTAAACTATACAGGTCATGGAGGTCATGGAAGTCATGGAGGTGATGGAGGTCATGAAGGTCATGGAGGTCGTGGAGGTCATGGAGGTCATGGAGGTCATGGAGGTCGTGGAGATCATGGAGGTCATGGAGGTCGTGGAGGTCGTGGAGATCATGGAGGTCATGGAGGTCGTGGAGGTCGTGGAGGTCGTGGAGGTCATGGAAGTCGTGGAGGTCATGGAGGTCGTGGAGGTCATGGAGGTCATGGAGGTCGTGGAGGTCGTGGAGGTCATGGAGGTCGTGGAGGTCATGGAGGTCATGGAGGTCATGGAGGTCGTGGAGGTCATGGAGGTCGTGGAGGTCATGGAGGTCATGGAGGTCGTGGAGGTCATGGAGGTCATGGAGGTCGTGGAGGTCATGTAAGAGAAGTTGTGGCGTCCTTGGTGGAGGTTTGCGCTCCCAGAGTGTTCTGTAGTGTGACGAGTCGCCTTTTTACTTAAAATTATTCAGATCTGGTTCGTTATTTGTCTAGGGGAATAAACCAGAAAGACTTCTCGCACACCTTCATTCTCTCATTCAAACCAGGAATATTATACGTCTGCAATGAGAGAATGGGACCATCGTATGAAATCAAAAATGTTTTAATTTCTCTTTACAAATAAAGATCTATGAATGTAATATATATAAGGATAATTCTAACTCCCAATCCCAATTAAGAAAATAAACTCTGCCAGACCATGATATAAATTATGTACTTATCTGTTTGGATGAAACATTTTTGGAGTAGGCTCACACACGCCAACTCTCCATACCCTCACACACGCTTACACCAGCGGTGTGGAACACGGCTCGACGAAACTGGGGAGAGGGGGGAAGTGAACAGGGTTAATCCAAGGTTGATACGCGGTCATAGAATCACTACGATGAAAATACTTCCATTACTAGGATGGGGACCATTCTTCATCCCAGCAGACTTGTTTGGAGGAGACTTTTCTTCTGACGATAAAAGGCAGGTAACATAGGTAGACTTCATGTCATTCACATTAAATCTCCGAGACGGAAGGGAGTCGTATAATTTCTCAGTCTATCAGAAACTACCAGCCAAAGGCAAAGTCTTGTGACAGTCATGGTAGCCGTTAGGTGTATTGGTTCACGCTGACGCAAACGACAGGGTCTCACGTTTTTTATCTCTCGAATTCTTTGTTGACCATTTATGCTGTAGAGGGGCCCCTATAATTCTTCTTAAATATACTTATCTATCTTCAAATACGGAACAGGACGCGAAGTACCTACGGGGGTCTGTTCAATTAAAAACAAATGTTGACGCGCCCCCATGTTCAATATTTCCCTACACCTTGTAATCACGTGTCCCTCTCCCGATCCATGGCTTTACTATCCAATAGCCACCATGTTCAATATCTCCCTACACATTGTAATCACGTGTCCCTCTCTCCCGATCCATGATTCATGGCTTTACTATCCAGTAGCCACTCGATGGAGATCTAATGCTTAGGGTCCACCTTCCAATTGCCTCCATGCTACGTCTACTTCAAAAATCAACGTCATTGGAATGTTCCACTCAGCAACGTCATCAGTCTATCTTGGAACGACTCCTGTGAGGAACAAAAATATGATCTCCCAAGTCAATTTCTTTATTCCTCATTCCTAAAACTTACACTGGTCTGGCAGTTTCCATACCTACACAACTATTGTCTGGCAGAGATTTAACCCATCCCATTTAACAATTAATAACTTGAAGTGGGAGAAAGCGTGGTTTCGCCACATGTAGTTTCTGAAGGAATCCGTTTCTCGTTTCCTCCAACATGTATTCATCCAGGCCTTTTCTCATTTGGGTTGTGTGCAGGGGCCCTGCAAGACGCCAGAAGGACATACACCATTGTGTGCAACGTCATAGGAGGTTGCCTCTTCCTAGCAGCGCTCCTCCTCATCCTTGAACCACTCTGCAGACAGCTGTGCGGGAAGTCCCCAAGTGACCATCAGTCCGACAATCACACGGGAGTAGAGCGATGATAAAGGATAGATGTTGTGCCAAATAAACTGATGAATGCTCTACCATGATGACGAGAGGGATGCTCTGCAACAATGATGGATGGATGGAGTGTCACGGCCTATCAGCCTTTGTAGGCTATGTAAGGTCATTGAGCACGAAAATCACGAGAATAGTTCAGAACAAGCATAAATCAAGTTACCATGTCCCCAGTTTTTCGCCTCTTACTAATTGCATTGGGAGACACAGTGGGTCCATTGTAACCCCCAACCCACAGGGGACTGCCATGATGAAGTTATGAATGTTCCGCCACATGGAAAAGGTGGATGTTCTACCACGATGAAAAGATGGATGGTCTACCACGATGAAAAGATGGATGGTCTATCACGATGAACAGATGGATGGTCTATCATGATGAAAAGATGGATGGTCTATCATGATGAAAAGATAGATGTTCTACATAATGAAAAGATGGATGGTCTACGACGACAAGAAGATAGATGCTCTGCCACAATGCAAAGTTGGATGTTCTACGCGATGAAAAAATGGATGTTATACCTTGACGAAGAGAAGGGATGTTCTACTATGACAAAGTAATGCTATGATCTACCGTAAGAATAGGGTGGGATGTTTATCATTAAGGAATGAATGTTCAACTATCATGACAAGATGGGATGGTCTTATAACATGAAATGGAGGGGTTATCTGCCATCACGCTGGGGTGAGACATTCCTCAACCATGAGGGGACTGGATGTTCAGCCATGATAAGACTAAATGCAAGCAAAAATGGTGTTGATGTTTACATAACTGTCAAATATATAAGGTACTGGTATTCAAATACATGCATAAATGTGTGGGTTTTCTTCCAAACGAGAGAGAGAGAGAGAGAGAGAGAGAGGGGGGGGAGAGAGAGAGAGAGAGAGAGAGAGAGAGAGAGAGAGAGAGGAGAGAGAGAGAGAGAGAGAGAGAGAGAGAGAGAGAGAGAGAGAGAATACGAATCGAATACGAATCAGTTTATTGTGTGGGCCTCAGGCCCATTACAAGGAGAAAAAAACTGCAACCAAACCAAAGTAGCAAATAGCAAATATTCAAGACTGGTACAAGTCTTGCGTACGCGCGAAATAGCGACAAGTCAATCTCATCAGCGTTATTGTCCGACTGGTGTGCACAGCGTTACAAAGTCTGCACTACTTTTGCTTCGCGCGGCAGGGCGCCGCCGTCTCTGCACCACGCTAGCGCCAGCCAGGTGTCCCGCTGTCATCCCTCTCTCTGGGCTCCTTCGTCGGCCAGACAGCGTGTGCCCACCTCTCTGACGCGATGGCGATGGCCTTCGATCTTGGTCACATTTACCCTTGGATGTTTCCTGGTTCGAAGGCGCATCGGATGGAAGAGGTGACGCGCGGACTTGTCTCAGATCGGAAGGGGAGGCATGTCGTGATAACTCGCTCCCTTCTCTGTTGACACGGATGGGCTCATCAGAAAACTCCTCTGGTGAAGGGTGATGCAACTCATCTCTGGCAGCTTGTGCGGCTTCCTTTTCCCGGAGCTGCTGGAACGCTTCCCTGAGTTCCCTCCTGACGGATTCTGCAAACTCCTCATGAGGTTTGAATGTTGGAT
The DNA here is from genome assembly GCA_034096865.1 of Theodoxus fluviatilis. Lineage (NCBI taxonomy): Eukaryota > Metazoa > Mollusca > Gastropoda > Cycloneritida > Neritidae > Theodoxus > Theodoxus fluviatilis. The sequence goes on from JAWQFJ010000378.1 coordinate 9,848, forward strand.
GGCTTTCTGCAGTTGAACACAGTGTGTCAGAGGACGCAACACACACGGCTGGCGGCGCGTCGATGTCCTCTCCCGCGTCAGCATGAAACGCACGAACTTCTCGGCATGCAGGCGAATCTCGTGCAGCAGGTTCGCTATATTTGTAAATGTTCGAATTTTCTCTATTTTCAACAACGAAGGGAGCAGAAGTGAGGGAATTGAATCGTGACTGCTCACCAAGCCTGTTGATGTGCTCTTGGCGTCGTTGTTTATCTCGCTGCACTTGTGCCGGTGGTTTTCTTCTCCAGCAGCCGGTGGAACGCGCTAGGGAAGATGGCTGGCCGCCCCGACGCACAAAGCGAAGCACTACGACAGTAGTTTCATTTTCAGCAGCAACTTTCCATGAGGACAGCTCTTCAGAAACAAGCAATGTGGAAAGCGAGGCCTCAACAACACCTGGTAGTCCAGATACTGGCATTTCGTCCACACTATTCTGGCGAACCGGCAAACTTTTGGCAGAGCGACGTTAACACGTCTTGTCTGGTCAGCGAGCGAGCCGGAAGTCCAGAGAGAATGAGAGAGAGAGAGAGAGAACACCTGAATAAGTTTCTTTTGTAAGAAGTGTCATTCTTCTGGCAACATGTGAGGCAGTCAGTTATGCACTCACACATACACTCACACACACAGACACACTCACACTCTCTCACACACACAGTCACTCACACACACTCACTCACTCACACACACTCACACAAACACACACATGTTATAGAAAAGGCAGAAAAAGACAAGGCTGGAACATTTATTTGTCTCTGATCTTTCATGTGTTTTCATCTTGTGACAAATAAAGGCAATCAATACTCTCTGAAGCATGAAAAAGGCAATTTTCACAAATAAAATGTATAGAAAAATATTTTGAGTCTAAGATTTTTTTCACATCTAATTCAAAGTTGAAATGTGTACATTGATGCAATTACTCCTTCAAAGGACAATACTGCAGAAATTTGATTTTTTTATAATGCTTTACAAATTGCAAACAATACCTTTTCTCTCCACCATCTAACGTCCTCTGAGTAGAAGGCACAATTGACTAATCGCAACTAAAAGACAGATATTTCTCCAAGAATGAACAACAAAATAAAAATTTCCATATTGTAAAATAGTTTTCTGTTGATATGATCTGTCCAACAGTTATGTATAACAAATTGGTCATACTCACATAAAAATATACAAATCAGTTTCAAATGGAATGCACAACAAGTAAACCACATCCCCATAACAACGCAAATTGGCAAATGTGTTCAATAAAAGAAAACAGCATGGTGTTAGCAAAATAAACAAGTGCTGCAATAAAGTGGCCCCTGTAAAGTTACAAAACCCTGACCGATTAAAGTGCATAAACTCATTTGGAAAAGCCTTTCCCCTGAACTTGAGCTCTCTCTCTCTCTCTCTCTCTCTCTCTCTCTCTCTCTCTCTCTCTCTCTCTCTCTCTCTCTCTCTCTCTCTCTCTCTCAGCCTACTTCCCCCAGCCCTATCATCTGCACAATATCTTTCAGATATTTCTGTGTGGAAATGTGCATGTTTCTTTAAGTTTGTGCGTGGAGTATCCTTAATTAATAAAGTGAATTATATATTGCACCCATTTAAAACATTTTCATATGTACAATGGCAAAACTTCATAACAAATGCTGTGTATGTTCAATACAAACATTCCTCTACAAATCACAAGGACAGCCATGACAGCGAAAGACTGCGATACATAAAGCAAAGGTCATTTACCCTTAAACCTTTACAGTTGCTTCAATACAGAACAAACTGCATTCAAAACAGAGTCAACACTGGCAATACATCTATATCATTATCCCTGTCACCAAGAATGATCCACCATTCATTTTCATACCATAAATCACTAAAGACTGCAGACAAAGAACGTCATTACTAATGTGCCAACGAATCAAAAACCACTCATCAAATATGCACAGGCAGTAAATGTATCCATATTCATAGTAAATGTATCCATATTCATAGCATACACAGCCGTGTAGATGCTGCAAGAGTTTTCTGGAAGCACCTGAGATCAGTGGTCCATTCACAATTCTCTTGAAGACAATGTGCACAGAGCAGTCAGTGCCAAGGTGCCCTTTCCCTGCATTCCTTGATGACAGGTCATTCCCAAGGAAAGTTCCACTTTTGAATGCTCATGCCACTAACTCCTTTTTTTTTCTTCCTCTTCCAACCAGTGAACATCTCTGAGCTCCAGACCAACTCTCTAGTTCCTCTTCCAACCAGTGAACATCTCTGAGCTCCACATCAACTCTCTAGTTCCTCTTCCAACCAGTGAACATCTCTGAGCTCCAGATCAACTCTCTAGTACCCATGTAGATTCCTCTTCCAACCAGTGAACATCTCTGAGCTCCAGATCAACTCTCTAGTACCCACCTCTTCCAACCAGTGAACATCTCTGAGCTCCAGATCAACTCTCTAGTTCCTCTTCCAACCAGTGAACATCTCTGAGCTCCAGATCAACTCTCTAGTTCCTCTTCCAACCAGTGAACATCTCTGAGCTCCAGATCAACTCTCTAGTACCCACCTCTTCCAACCAGTGAACATCTCTGAGCTCCAGATCAACTCTCTAGTACCCATGTATATTCCTCTTCCAACCAGTGAACATCTCTGAGCTCCAGATCAACTCTCTAGTACCCACCTCTTCCAACCAGTGAACATCTCTGAGCTCCAGATCAACTCTCTAGTTCCTCTTCCAACCAGTGAACATCTCTGAGCTCCAGATCAACTCTCTAGTTCCTCTTCCAACCAGTGAACATCTCTGAGCTCCAGATCAACTCTCTAGTTCCTCTTCCAACCAGTGAACATCTCTGAGCTCCAGATCAACTCTCTAGTACCCACCTCTTCCAACCAGTGAACATCTCTGAGCTCCAGATCAACTCTCTAGTACCCATCTATATTCCTCTTCCAACCAGTGAACATCTCTGAGCTCCAGATCAACTCTCTAGTACCCATGTATATACCTCATGTGAATTCACATGAAAAACCACCTTTCAAGTAAGATTTGTCTTTCTTCTTTTTCTTCTTCCTTTCCTCTCCAACGGTGCAAGGATCACATTGGTTTGCTGATGGTCCTGCCTGGATGAGTGATTATTTAACAAGTGTCTTCCCTTCGGGTACAAACTTAATGATGACAAGCCCTTTATTACACCAGAGTTCTCATATTCAATTACAACTAAAAGATCATCACAAGAAAATTCATTCATTCATTCATTCATTCATTCATTCATTCATTCATTCATTCATTCATTCATTCATTCATTCATTCATTCTGTACAGCCAGCACTGCTCCTGCACAAAATCAATACATGAATTGCATTATTAATTCAGAAATTTACAGTCTTGCCTTCAGTATGCCCAAGACATATGTCACTTCACAGATTCTTCTATCCAGACATCACTGCATGGTTCAAAACCCCAAAACATTTCCTACTTTGCAGAACTGAGTGTCCATGTTATGTTTTTGACTGTGATCTTGTCAGTCCCAGACAGTTGTGTTGGGTGATCTGCTCCTATGGCGATTCAGATCATCTCCACATTACTAGCTCCCCTGATAGTATATCACATCACGTTTCCAATCTTCACTTTATCCATACAGCAGTTATTCTCCTTTCATGAGATCATAATCAGATGAAAAAGTCTTGCCTCCAAAATCAAGCAGACTAAAAATAGAATTGTCATTGCACAAAAATGGATATATTATTTTTATATAACTCATAGTCATAGCATAAACAACTGCAACAGCATAATTCATGAAATACTTGATTTCTCTATCAACATCAACAATGATAATTTTTCCACTGCCAACATGAGAGTAAAATCATGGATGAAATTACACATCAACTCTGAGGTTTCCTGACCAATAATTTCATTCCTGTTTGCTCCCTGGACGATATTTTCATTGGTACCCAATCACAGTGGACGGCTCTTGGCTACTTCTGGCATAGTGGAGACAAGTGACCAAGAGCAGAGTGATATGGAAGATGTCCATGAAGCTGATCATCTCAGTTTCAAAAGTTCATATGTCTTTTCCCTCTTGATTTTTTACATTGAATGAGAAGGCCAGGCCACAACCTGTCAAAAAAGAAGCACCAGAAAGTAATGCAGTGTATCTCATGCTATTTCCAAATAGGTAAGAAGATTAATATGTTTCGTGTTACTCTTTGTTAAGTATACATTTTCAAATAAGCAGCCAACATCACTAACACATTGCATGGTAAAATATTACAAAAACACATGGAATAAAAGAAAATGGGATTGCATCTTATAAATATCACCCATTATCAATTTATGACATGAATAAAACAAAGATATTTATGAGGCAAAGAGTATCTTCCTCAAAAGTGACAGTTAGCACAATTTATGCAGATAACACAAAATAAGACTGAAGTGGGTAAGAAATGCCAGGGCAGGCAAGCAAGACACTCACTGATGATGGAGGTGCCTGAGACCAGGAAGAACATGCCGTACCAGCCAATGACGCTCTGCAGATTGGAGGTCAGCAGGGCTCCTATGGGGGACACCACCACCTGCAGCAGCAATGGCAAGCTTCCAGTCTCCTGGCACACTAAACGCACATCTGAGAGCTGGCACATATACACATGCAAGCATGCACACGCGCACCCACACGCACCACATGCTCACACACACACACACACTTACACACACACACACACACACACACACGCTCACACACACATACACACACACACACACACTTATACACACACACACACACACACACACACACACACACACAAACACATGCATGCCCAACCAGTTACTGGGCATTGCACGGCAGTGACCAGTGGTGAAATTCATCAAGATATTTTCATACAAAAGGATACATTACAGATTTTTATTATTATTTATAATAATAATAATTTATTATACTTATAAAGCGCCTTTCCCGAGGTTCTAAGCGCGTAACATATATACATACATATACAAAAATAAACATACAACACAGTCTATACATTTAGTCATCCAGTCATAGTCAAACACATGCATTCAGATGTACACAGTCAGACTGACAATATACTATACACATATTTACACAGATGTCAAGATGTACGTGGGGGTAGAGGAGGGGGGGGGGGGGGGGGGGGT
>JAWQFJ010000378.1:15030-27530 GCA_034096865.1 Theodoxus fluviatilis
TAGCAGGTCTGACATACTGCAGCTATGTGTTGTTTCATTGACATGCTAGAGTCCATGATGAAACCGAGGTTTCTGGCACTGGCAGAAAAAGAGATGTCACTAGAACCTATTGTGATAGTGGAAGGAGGAGTTGGGATTACAGCAGTTGATCCAGAGAAGAGAAGGGCTTCAGTTTTTTCAGCGTTCAACTTTAATTTGTTTGTAGACATCCAGGACTTGATGTCAGAAGAACAGTTTTCAAAGGTGTGTACCAATGCTAGGATTTCTGAAGGCTTGCATGATTGTTGGAGTTGTGTGTCATCTGCAAATAGGTGGTGATTGACTGCATGTTGCATATTTATTATTTCATCCATCCATCAATCAACCCTTACTTCCTCCCATCCTCACTACTTCCTCCCTGCCCATCAGCTAGCCCCCATGCCCAAGTGCCCACTTCTTCCTCCCTGCCCTGGCCCCCATGCCCACTACTTCCTCCCTGCCCACCAGCTAGCCCCCATGCCCAAGTGCCCACCTGGGAGGTGAAAAGCAGGCCGTAGTTGATGGGGTAGTTGGCCTGGCCAAAGGCCTTGGCCGTTGCTGTGGGCAACATGGAGAAGTTGCCAGAGAAGGTGAGGAAAAGGAGGCAGACCCAGATGAAGAAGAGAGGCTTGCCCACCATGCTGGTCAGGCTCAGTGTCAGCATCAGGATAGCGAAGCAGCCACACAGCACCATCATGGACAGCTGTGGGCAGCCAGGCAAAGCAATCACACGTGGTGCATGGGTCTTTCAGTGGGGTGGCTATGCACGAGAGAACTCGCCTGGACTGGACGGGTCAGATTTATCGACAGGACAACTGCCCATTTTCAACCAAGTATCATGTAAATGGACAAATTGTGTCAGATTCTTGTACCATAAAACACACACAGACACACACACACACACAGACACACAGACACACACACACACACACAGACACACACACAGACACACACACACACACAGACACACACACACACACACACACACACACACACACACACACACACACACACACACACACACACACACAGGTGTTCAGGGTAATTCTTACACAGTGATTTCAATGTATATTGCACACCTATGATTGTATCACATTTACAAGTCTCAATCAGGACCTCTACAAAGACATCATTCCAGCAAGGGTACATCATTCCCTAATGAGAGACAAAGTCAGCAGAAGCCATGGGGCAAAAGGCCTACCCGGAAGGACAAGCGGTCAGCCATGTGTCCCCACATGATTCGACCCACGGCATTGAAGAGAGCAGCAAAGGCCCCGACCCATGCCATGAACTGGTCATCCTGGATGAAGGTCTGTCCATAGGCCTGTACAACACGCACCATGCACTTCTCATCCAAGCTACAAGCACAGCATGGTTTTAGACATGAGCTTGCCAACGGAACATGTAAGATGAAACTAATATCTGCATGGCACACTATGCAACTTTGTTCTTGCCTCCCTGTATGAATAGCATGCAGCTGGCCATTATGCATGAAAATTAATTGTTCTTGGATCACTTCTAGAAAGAGGAGACACTGCTACAGATGTGCCGAGTAATCCATTGCTGTTTGTATTTGGGAAATGAACCCAAAAATTACTCAAATGTATTATTGGGTTTTTAGATTTAAATGAGCCAGTAGACACAATTAAGAGACTGACATGAATAGAAAATTGAATCATAGAGGATCAACAAATTCATGAGAAATTCACTGAAGGAAGGCAAATGGATATGTATGAGATATAACTCAAGCAAGATTACTAGATACCTTCAGAAAATGATATAGTGTCAAACCCAAATTGGTAACCTCCCTCAGACACTGGACCTTGACTTGTTCAGACTCTCTGTCCATTACAGGTATTGACAAGCATGTTCCTTTTATAACAGGTGCAATTGGTAACAATTCATTACTTACATACAACGATACACGACTGTCTCCTGACCGGAACAGAACAGTATATGTATGATGCTTAGATCTGAATGATCTGACCCTGTCTTGATGACCACCGGTGACCTCTTTGGCTGCTTGGGGCCATTCCTGGCTGAGCTACTGGAACAAGCCCCCAAAGATTTGCATTCAGGGGCTCCAGCTGGTGAGGGGGGCATTAGCCAGCTCTGGTCATTTGCTACTCATGTCAGTCACACAAGGTCTTGATTATTCATTCACAGATATGGTCCTGTCACTCAGGGCGGTACAATGGCAAAGGCTGGTGTTATCGGTGGTTTGTATGTAAAGAAACATCTGATAGTTGGCATGACCTTGTAGAGTGTGGAGATGAAGGTGATGCCAAGGCCGTTGAGAAGGAAGATTCCATACAGAGTGTAGAAGCCTCTGGTCTTCAACATCTCCCCAGGCAGCAGACTGGGGGGGTCCAAACCAGCTTCTAATCTGTGGAGAAATGAACTTATTTCTGAGATTCAGTTTTTTGGCGGTAGGATTGTCATACAGATATATGAAAAAGGATTCATCCTTATTAAGAATAAACATGAATAGCATCATGAGGAGATTAGACTGGTATACATGAGAGTTGCTCAGCAAAAAGGGTGATGGAAGCACAAACAGACACAGACAGACACACACACATGCACACACACACACACACACACACACACACAGACAGACACACACACATGCACGCACACACACACACATGCACAAACACGCATGCACACGCACAAACACACACACAAACACACACACACACACAAACACACATGCATGCATGCATGCACAGGTGCACACACACACACACACACATGCACACAAAGAAATAGACAGGGAAGAGGCAGACAGGCAGACAAATGGGTAGATGGATGGACAGATGGACAGAGAGATGGTGGACATATGGATAGACAGATGGACAGACAGAAACCCACACCTACACACAACACACACACATATACTTAAACACACACACATATACTTAAACAAACACACACACACACACACACACACAAACACACACATATTAACACACACAAACACACACACACACACACACACAAGACAAACACACAAGTCAAGCCAGTCAGACAGGACATACGGAGCATTGACACTGGTCATTGCAGCCCCAGGCTGGCTGTTTTGTACTTCTGCCTCCTCACTGTCACTCTGTGTCAGTGGTGTCTTCTCCTCCTCTCTCTCTCGCTTCTTCTGTGCCTGAAACACATCAGCGTTGGCCATCACTGCTGCTGACATCTCTCATGTTGGATGCTGAGGTTCTTAGGAGAAAATGGGTGTGCTTGTCTTGTTGGAGGCAAAAGTGACTACTGTACAAAGTTTTCATGAGGAAGAAAAAGACACTATTAACTCTTAGGATCCTGTACCGCCCATTACCACCCACCCTGCTCAATCCTGTACCACCCACAGCCGCCCACCCCATGTGGCTGTTACTTAACTGACTTTTTCCACAAATTGCATAATCATTACAGGACTGGGGATGAAACACGTGAATGACCTACAGGACCTTAAGAGTTTTAAAGCAGAGATAATTCATTAGGTCTCCTGTATATAGGAAAGGAACCACTGTAGCATTTATATAAATATTCATGATCACAAAAGTTACTGTTCATGCATATATTCCCCCATTTTATACAGATCCTATAGTGCTCCTCTTACCTCAATGTCACCCCACCCCCACCCACCCCTACCCCACTACACTATCCCCATTTACTCCTTTCCTAGCACAGCTTTGCATATCCCAGTCATTATTTCCGTCTCCAAGATCCATTTCAAGGCTTGGCAAATATTGCAGGTGTTGCAAGAGATGAAATTTAATGCCGAGCATACTAGCATGTGACCAGAATAAGCTATGAAGCATTTAACATTCAAAATAAAAGTGCTTGTTGATGATAAACAGGAATTCTACTGAGAAGAGATACTAATTTGACCTAGAATGCCAGATATCATCTGAAATGTAACATTGTTACTCTAACTATCATGGATCACAAAGTATTCCTTTCCATGAAACACTGCAAATACAATCGGTAAAATAAATTATAAAACATAATGAATGACCAAAACATACAAGTATAACAGGCATTGTAGTAATTATCAAAGAAATCAAATTGATGTGGGTAAAAGACATAATCTCTTAGCAAGGTCATCCCTTTAAAAACAAGAAGGGCAAAGCCCATACTACTCACATGCTTGACCTTGACCTTTACATGACCTTGACCTTAAGGTGACCTTCAAGGTCAAGGCCAAACAACTACACCAAGCAATGACATCATACACTAAACTAAGGAATGCTTTACACATTTTTCCTACCAAAATACATGTGGCCTTGACCCAAGGTCAAGGTCATTCAAGGTCATGCAACACAAAGCTGTTAATTCAAGACATAGGAAGCACAATGGTGCTTATTGGCACTTTCTACCATGAGATATGGTCACTTTTAGTGGTTCACTACCCCATTTTGGTCACATTTCATTAGGGTCAAAGTGACCTTGACCTTGATGATATGTGACCAAATGTATCTCATGATGAAAGTATAACATGTGCCCCATATAATTATTAAGTTTGAAACAGTTATCTTCCATAGTTCAGGGTCAAGGTCACTTCAAAATATGTATACAATCCAACTTTGAAGAGCTCCTGTGACCTTGACCTTGAAGCAAGGTCAACCAAACTGGTATAAAAAAATAGGGCTTACTTTGCCCTATATACCATGTATAGGTGAGGTATCCAATCTCAAAAACTTCAGAGAAAATTGAGAAAATGTGAAAAATGGCTGTTTTTTATACAACATTTATGGCTTCTGCGACCTTGACCTTGAAGCAAGGTCAAGTCACTATGTATGTTTTTTGAGGCCTTGTCATCATACACTATCATGCCAAATTGGGTGTTGATAGACTTAATAGTCTCCGAGAAAAATCCAATGTTTAAGTTTTTTACGCCTGGACGGACGGACGGACGGACGACACGGGTGAGTACATAGACTCACTTTTGCTTCGCATGTGAGTCAAAAAGGGTTGACATACATTTTTACAATAACAGTTAAAGTATCTAGAAATCTCATACAACTATGAATTCTGAAATAGATTAAAAAAGAAAGGTAAAACAAATTCAAAGAAAAAAGTTGCAGATATTTGAGCTATTAGAAATGTAACATAGATGCACATACAAACAAAAAAGGGTGCATTTCATTATAACATGAGTGTCATGTGCAGTGAAAGTTACAAACTTTCAACACATTATGTAAATTCATAACAAAGAGTCATATTCTGGAAGTCTGGTGCAAGCATTACTGCAGTCATCAGGGAACAAAGGAAAGCGTAATTATGATAGCTGCACTGACAAGCTTACATACCCAACACCTACCCTTTCTCAAAGTTGGAAGGCACGACAGACTGAGAGGGAACAAAAATCAACAAATAGGACAACTGCAGCATTGCGTAATTTTGCACACGAGATAATGATGGGGGAAAAAAGCATAAACTATTTTTAGGGACAGCAGCACCCACACAAACTGCTTCAAAGAAACCTTACCCAAAAATGACATGAACACCGTGAGCACATCAGGTTAAACAAAGCAAAAAACAAAAATGTGTTCCAATATCCTCTGGAAATAAAATAAGCCGATGCTAAAAAGAATTGAAAGGGAAAAAAGAGAGAATTTTTGGTGACCCGTTTCAATATATAATTTACACTTAGGGTCATTGTGATCGCGTCAGTTCATAACTTAACTATTTCACAACCCATCACATGTTTAAAGAAATTTGGCTCATAAACACAACTAGTGAACACAGAGCAACACAAAGACTCATGAGAAAAGATCTACAGTCTACTACAGCTAGCCAGATTTGCAGTAGCAGAAAGATCTACAGTCTACCAGCTAGCCAGATTTGCAGTAGCAGAAAGATCTACAGTCTACTACAGCTAGCCAGATTTGCAGTAGCAGAAAGATCTACAGTCTACTACAGCTAGCCAGATTTGCAGTAGCAGAAAGATCTACAGTCTATTACAGCTAGCCAGATTTGCAGTAGCAGAAAGATCTACAGTCTACTACAGCTAGCCAGATTTGCAGTAGCAGTGAAAGCAATCAACAGTTTTTCATTTTAATTTTCTCCTCAACATGCATTCTAGGAAAAGGAAGTTTTGTATCTAAGATGTCAAGCAATGTCACACAAAAACACAAGCCCATGCATTTAAGATAATGAATTTCCAAACCACAGCTACAAGGTAAGTAGGAATGAGAACAACCAAAGCCCAACTCAAAATAAGTTCTACCTCATAAAGAGCTGTATATTTCACATCAACAGATACTTCCTGCTGAAAAGAACATTTTGACAGCCTGAACAAAATGATCAGGAAATATCACTGAAAGATACAATCTATGCATAAGTCTCCGAAATGTCAAACATTATTCTTAAAAAGTACAGCATTACATTACTGATGGCCACAGCTTGAATAACTAGGTTTCAGGCAATCTACCTAGTGTAAAAGACGTGAGAGATTAGTGTGACATCTACTGACTCACCACTTCACACCTGCATCAAGCATACTAGATTTCATCCACGGACATATTTCCAGAGTTATCATTTCCATCAGCAGCTTTCTCGTGGCATGCCGACATCAATGGTCACACCAAGCTGCAAAGGCACTGGTAGAGCCATCCACACTTCACACACTCCAAACAGATTCACACCGTGAATAAGGTTAACTTGTTTGGTACATCAGGTGAATTACCAGTTTATCTCAGGCAAGGTGAAAATATCCCTATGTCTAAATACCATTTCAGAGCCTAAATATTGAATACCTCAATGAGTTTGTCAAACAATTTCAATAGCTCAGACAGTTCATCATCTTGTAGACATAAATATGATCCAAAACGATTTGTGAGCATGAGGTCCTTTTCTGTTGTTGCTGCAGTTGTGGAGAGTGTGACACATGCTAGACTCTTATCTGTGGTGGAAGTTGAAACAAGAGTCCTGACATGGGCGGTTACTATCGCACCCTCTGCTTGCAGTACTACCAGCAATGGGTTTGGTCATCAGACCCCTAAAGCCTGGCAAGCCACAAGCTGGCTTGCACTTACTCTGTATATAGTAGCCCTTACAAAGTGCTGGAAAGCCTTGAAACACATGCATGAGCACAAACACACACACACACACACACACACACACACACACACACGCACGCACACAAACACATATGCATGGCTGTGGAGACAACTCACAGATTCTGGAGGCATGGACAGCAAGAGACAGCCAACAAGCTGCATGGCTGCATAGCAACCCCCCAGCAGCAAGAAGCAAGATGGGACTTTGTCCAGCACCGAGGTCTGAGTGAAGTACCTGTAAAAGCATGGCAGCAATACAGAGCTGCTGGATAAAGTGACTTGGACCAAAATGACTGGCAAGATTTTCTCTCACAAGGATAACCGAAAAATAACTAGAGAGGAATGGGAATACGAAAATTTTTTAAAATATTACACGAAGCCTTAAGATTCATGGAAGCATCCTCAGTTGTTCAATGTTAGAGTTGGCTTACAACAAGGACATTCCAACCAATATTGCAACAAGCTGACTCTACAAACTGGAGATACAAAATCTTTGCAGTGTCTTTATCAAATGCCAGTACTGGGTCAAATGAGAAGTAGCAAATTAGAACTAATCTACAAATTAGCATTGCCCTTTGGATAGTTGCTGCTGGGCTTTGCAGAAAGGAGCCTGTCTGATTTTCACACACACACACACACACACACACATATATGAGTAAATCTGACCATGTAATACAAACCCTGCGAGAGAGAGAACAGCAGATAAGTGGAGTAGGTCTTACTTGCTCTGCTGGTCAGTCTTGTCGGGTGAGTCGTTGTCTGGATTGATGAAGTGAGTCTGCACCTGGTCGAAGATGAAGGCGCCGCCCCCAAAGCCGGCCACTACAAAGCCATTGACCAGACCCTTCTTCTCAGGCAGCCACTGTCAAACAAAGCAAGCAGCAAGTCAAGGGTCACTGTTTGGCTCAAAGGGATTCCTTGTCCTGTGATTTGCTTATACACCCGCAAAGTGCAAGAGGCTAAGGAGAGAAAAAAATTGTGGATATGGAATTATCGCCAAAAAAAAATTTAATTTAAAAAAGGGGGTTGTAGTTTGGCGTGAATTTGATTAAAGAGATTGAACATAAATCAGAACTTCTCTTTTGCTGAAAATGCTTTTTACTACTTAAACAGTGGATTCCCAAGTGCTCATGGGACAGGGAATTAGGGACAGCATGCAGTCTGTTGTTTGCCATCAATTTCCTTTTTTCTCCACACAATTGAAAAGAAGTTTAGGGTTGGTGGGGAAAAATAGGGTTGGTCAGGTTACCATACCACAACTTTTAAATTTTTGGCCTAACGACTTCTGTAATCTGAAAACACACACACACACACACACACACACACACACGTGCATACATGTGCACATGCACATGCATCAACATACATAAATGATAAATACACTTATGCACACACACACACACATGCACACACACTGGCTCATACATATTCAGTTGCATGGTGCCTGCATGGACCCACAGTTGTTTTGGCAAGACCAGAATGTTTGCATACAACTTAGAGATACTGCATGTTGCTAGTGAAAATTGTGCCTGCTCAACCATTGCAAGTTTGAGAACTGTTTGTGTTTGCGCCTCTCTAGATATACACGTTTTTTAACCGACCAGCAGATATTTCAATAGCTGACCAATGTTTTAAATGATCAGCATGCAGTTTTATTGATCAGCACCAGACCTTCACTACCCTCTAATTACATCCTCCTCTCATTTGCATATTAATTGCCTGACTGTAAATTGGTTTCCCCTTTTTTACACTTATTCTGTCCTTTTTTAATTATATAATGGAAATAATTTAACAACTGAGTTGTGTGATCTATTTGACCTTGGTCCAATGATCAATAGTTTGGTGAACAGTTAAGCCACTGTAGGCTATGAAAGGCTATTTACTGCAAAATTCACTACAGTTGGTGCAGGAAATGCATGTGGAAATAATGATATCCCTAGTTATTCGCCTCTTATGAATCAAGTAGGCAGATGTGGCGGGTCTATTCTTACCCCCAACCCACAGGGGAAGGCCGGTGAGACTGCAATGCCCAGTCTTCACACACCAGAGAGTTACCTTCATGCCACAGGCCATAGGGATTGCGTAGGCCACGCCCACTCCCAGTCCAAACATCAGGCCATAGGTCAGTATGCACACTGCAATGCCCAGTCTTCACACACCAGAGAGTTACCTTCATGCCACAGGCCATAGGGATTGCGTAGGCCACGCCCACTCCCAGTCCAAACATCAGGCCATAGGTCAGTATGCACACTGCAATGCCCAGTCTTCACACACCAGAGAGTTACCTTCATGCCACAGGCCATAGGGATTGCGTAGGCCACGCCCACTCCCAGTCCAAACATCAGGCCATAGGTCAGTATGCACACTGCAATGCCCAGTCTTCACACACCAGAGAGTTACCTTCATGCCACAGGCCATAGGGATTGCGTAGGCCACGCCCACTCCCAGTCCAAACATCAGGCCATAGGTCAGTATGCACACTGCAATGCCCAGTCTTCACACACCAGAGAGTTACCTTCATGCCACAGGCCATAGGGATTGTGTAGGCCACGCCCACTCCCAGTCCAAACATCAGGCCATAGGTCAGTATGCACACTGCAATGCCCAGTCTTCACACACCACAGAGTTACCTTCATGCCACAGGCCATAGGGATTGCGTAGGCCACGCCCACTCCCAGTCCAAACATCAGGCCATAGGTCAGTATGCACACTGCAATGCCCAGTCTTCACACACCAGAGAGTTACCTTCATGCCACAGGCCATAGGGATGGCGTAGGCCACGCCCACTCCCAGTCCAAACATCAGGCCATAGGTCAGTATGCACACTGCAATGCCCAGTCTTCACACACCAGAGAGTTACCTTCATGCCACAGGCCATAGGGATGGCGTAGGCCACGCCCACTCCCAGTCCAAACATCAGGCCATAGGTCAGTATGCACACTGCAAAGGACACCTTGACACTGAAGAACGTCAGTATCACACCCAGGCTGGAAAACAAAGAAAATCAGCATGTTGACTTTTAGCTATGGATGATCTCTTCCATTCCGGCCAGCAGGATCGTTTGTCTGATAGATCTTTGACATTGTAGTGTTTCTTTCTTTACCCAAGTCATCCTGAGAAGGAGGAGGAGAGGAAAAATTAATTTTGCAAACATAGCAACTAACTGATAAAGTAAACCTATGGGTTCTCAAGCTAGCTGCTAATCCTTTTTTTACTCTAGCTCACAAATGTATAATACATTTATAATGTGACAGGATTTTCACTCGATAGACTTGATGATAAATTAGACTACAATAACTCAGTAACTGTGCAATAATACTGCATCATAACTTTAGGTGTCTGCATAATATTTGAGCATGATTTAGAGATAAATACATCCTGCAAACAAAATGTGACATGATTTGGCAGCAGTTTTACAGTTCACAAGTAAACATCATGGCACTAGTACACGTGTCAAATATGCATTAAAACTCAGTGTGGATCACAGCAACACACATAACCTGTTGAAAATTAACCCTTTACAAACAGATGCTAAACACACATAGAAACTTCACTTCGTCATGCATGGAGTGATACAGACACTGCATCAGCCATTTGCTGGACTAGAAACGCTGAAATAAAACGTAAAGTGGGTTTCATGCATCTAAGAATACTTGCACTCCGCCAACAGGTGTTTCTGTCCTTCAGACACGTTATGGCACCTGGAAAAGGTAAATCATTTAACTACTTTTGTCATGTGCATGTGTGTATATGTGTAAGTGTGTGTGAAGTGTGTGTGTGTGTGTGTGTGTGTGTGTGTAAGTGTGTGTGTGTATGTGTATGTCTGTGTGTGTGAGTGTGTGTGAAGTGTGTGTGTGTGTGTGTGTGTGTGTATGTGTAAGTCTGTGTGTGTGAGTGTGTGTGTGAGTGTGTGTGTGTGTGAGTGTGTGTGTGAGTGTGTGTGTGTGTGTGTGTGTGCACACATGTGTGCATTTGCATATGTGTGTATGTGTGAGTTTGCACACTTGCATGTGTGCCTGTGCGTAACCTGCATGCAGAGATGTGTGTTTAGTGTCATTCATTCTTTTTGGGGGGGATTCAGGACACTAGAAGTAGTCTTCCATCTTCGTGACATGCTTGTTGAGCGTCTGAGTGAAGTGGGTTTTCATATCAAGCAAGTGGCTAAAGTCAAATATGTGCAGGAAGAGATAATGAGGAGGCCAGATGAAATTCACCTACGGCCAGTTAAGTCTTTCTTTTCTTTCCAGTGGTCACATTTAATCCTTTCACAGCTCACACCCACAGTGTGGTGAGGTCAAGGATCCAGCCTCATGGCAATACTTGACATTCCTCATAGGACAGCAGTGCTAGGAGAGGTCATCAAGTCCCTAACATATGCATGTATTGGTGCCTCCCAGTACTACACTTGCAAGTCATTATGATGACTCAGCAGCAGTGACAAAGCAGCATGCATGACATAAATGATAAATATTAACAAAGTCAATCTTTCAGTGGTCATTTCATTTATTTAAGTGATTCAATCTCCTCAGTCACATAAACTACTCCAATATGCATAAATCACACAGCATAGTAAAATTCAAACATTTAAGAATCTTTCAAGCCAAAAGCATTGACAACATGGGTTTCATTTTCACTGTGATAGAATGACACTCATAAAGGATGAGTAATGGCATGTGAGGTAGATGCTTTCAATGACCCATATACAGTCCTTGTACTACACCGGTATGCACAACTGTGTGTGTCTAATTCCGCTAGGCAAGGTTTCAATAGGCCTCCTTGTAACTAGGAAAACTCTTTGTCATTCACTCTTTCCAAAGGCTAGACAACGTCATTTAAATTTAGCATATATCCATTCTAGCACAGAACTTGTCTTAAAATGTTTTCCATTGTGTCTTCTCATCAGTCCTGATCAATTCACACACACACACACACACACACACACACACACACACACACACACACACACACACACACACCAATCAAAAACAAAGTTTAGGGAAACACACACCCAAACAATGTTTTCCTGATCCCCCCCCTCCGAATGGGTGTGGTAGAGTGTGGCTTAGTGTGGTGTGTTGTAGTGTGATGCAGTGTCACAGTGTGAGGCAAAGAGCTGTGCATGTGATGTGGAGCAGGGTGATACACAGCATAGCACAGTGTGGAATTCTGTTGCTTAGTATTACCTTGTTCTGCATTATTCCACCAAATGATAGATATATATAGTATCCAGTAAAGTAGTAGGTCTTCAAAAGAAGTCATTCAGAATAATCAAGGAGACAAAGGGGGATAAAAAGCTGGTTCCACTTAAACAAAAAAGGTAGCTCAGCAACAGGTGGTGCTTATATCTGGCGACAGATCTGAGAAAGCTGGGGGTGGGTGGGTGGGTGGGTGGGGGTAGGGAGAGAGAGAGAGAGAGAGAGA
>JAWQFJ010000379.1:0-5000 GCA_034096865.1 Theodoxus fluviatilis
TATCCTGTGTAGTACTGGTAGATGTGCAGTCTATGTGCACAGATGCATACATAAAGTTTTGCAAATGTTTTGGGACTGATGGGTTAAAGTGCTTATCCTGGGTTGCTTGTGGCTAATGAGTGCCATGTTCAAACCTGCACATATCCCAGAGTTTTATACTTAGCAAGGAGCTTCACTTTCATTGTCTCTCCCCACCCAGGAGTAAAACAGATACCTGTGAGGGCTGAACTGGAAAATTGTTTTGATTAATGGAAAAGCTTCTATAAATGGGTCGCACCAGTGGACTCGTCCGAGGAGAGAGGTGTGAGAAAGACAGTCAAGCTGGCGGGAAACACAAACTGGCGGAACACAAAATCTGATTGGCTGTGTTTTTACCTTCTTGTTTTTCAAAATGTCAAATTATTTTATCACTTTATGAATGAATCACTGCAAATTCACTGAGAATTGACCAACCAAGATTGCTTGCTACTTACTACTGTTGCTCATTAGCTTGTATGGCCTGCCAGCTTGGCCATCTGTCCACACCCCTCTCCTCGGACCAGTCCACTAGTGTGGCCCATTTATGGAAGTTTTTCCCATTCACTTTGGCGCCTTCATCTGCAGCCCGGTTGTATGCTTCCCAGGGAGTTGTGCAGCCTGGTTGTATGCTCCCCAGGGAGTTGTGCAGCCTGGTTGTATGCTCCCCAGGGAGTTGTGCAGCCTGGTTGTATGCTCCCCAGGGAGTTGTGCAGCCTGGTTGTATGCTCCCCAGGGAGTTGTGCAGCCTGGTTGTATGCTCCCCAGGGAGTTGTGCAGCCTGGTTATATGCTTCCCAGGGAGTTGTGCAGCCTGGTTGTATGCTCCCCAGGGAGTTGTGCAGCCTGGTTATATGCTTCCCAGGGAGTTGTGCAGCCTGGTTGTATGCTCCCCAGGGAGTTGTGCAGCCTGGTTGTATGCTCCCCAGGGAGTTGTGCAGCCTGGTTGTATGCTCCCCAGGGAGTTGTGCAGCCTGGTTATATGCTTCCCAGGAAGTTGTGCAGCCTGGTTGTATGCTCCCCAGGGAGTTGTGCAGCCTGGTTGTATGCTCCCCAGGGAGTTGTGCAGCCTGGTTGTATGCTCCCCAGGGAGTTGTGCAGCCTGGTTGTATGCTCCTCAGGGAGTTGAGATGGTATTGGAAGGTGATAAGAGTGGCTTGATGACCAGAGGTTAACAGTGTGTGGTTTGACCACCCATAAATAGGTGGAAAGTCACAATTTTAGAAAAGCACCTTTACCTTTATCTATGAAATATTTATAGGTTGTACTTTTAAAAAAATCAACAGATGCATACTAGAGCAAAAGTTACTAATGCATGCATCTTGCACAAATGATCTGAATACCTTTCACAAGAGTAATTGTTGAAGAAAGTTGTACAGTTTTTTAATTGAAAGGATGTCTCTAGCCTATATCAATTTAATTTACATGAATGATATAACCAAGGAGACTTATTGAATGCATGGAGGAATGATGCTAATCTTGATATATCTGATATATATATTTATAAGAATGTTTTGGTCATGATCATGCATCACTTTTTTAATCTCAGGTGACTGACACCACATTTGAGGGGGTTCCAGTGAGAATCTACAGACCCAAGTCAGCACCAAAGTTGTCTCCTGCTTTTGTGTTCTTCCATGGAGGAGGATGGATGTATGGATCTGTCGGTGCGTAGCAGCTCTCTCCATTTTTGTGTCTCACCTGCAAAGTCCGTTTTCATGCAAGGGCATGTCCATAACAATTGATCCAGCACTGTTTCATTTTGAAAATTGGCCTGAGACTCGTTCCCTTGACATCTACAGTTCTGTTCATGCCTTCAGTCATGCCTGAGACTCGTTCCCTTGACATCCACAGTTCTGTTCATGCCTTCAGTCATGCCTGAGACTCGTTCCCTTGACATCCACAGTTCTGTTCATGCCTTCAGTCATGCCTAAGACTCGTTTGCTTGACATCCAAAGTTCTGTTCATGCCTTCAGTCATGCCTAAGACTTGTTTGCTTGACATCCACAGTTCTGTTCATGCCTTCAGTCATGCAACAGGGCAGATACACTTCAGTGAATGTGGAGTTGCCAAGTGTAATGGACCTATGACTCGAGTGCTCCAGCATGACTTTGCACACAGGCAAACTAAAAAAACTTAGAGGATATAGGGTGTGATGTAAGGAAAGTACCTATAGGTAAATTTTTTAATAGGAAAAAGTGCTGTATAGTTGGGAGAAAAACTTTTAATACAAGTTTTATGGAGTCAATTTTTAAAATGCAAATTACCACTGCAAAGCATGATGCTGATACATTACCTCACATCCTTTTAGAATATTAGTGTCTCTTCCATCTTTGCCTCCTGACCCCACCACCTGCCCCATACTCCACACATCATGAGGTAGACAACAGTTATAAAGAATTTTTGTTCTGCATTATCTTCATCATGACCACTCTGGATGATGAAACTTGTTTAATGACTTGTAAAGGTGTTTTAGTCACAGCAAGGCTTGATAACACTTTGACATGTGATGTCCCCTACCATATTTCCACCACTTGCTGCTATTTCCACACTGCCTTAGCTGTCAGCTAAGCCCCAGCCACTGCCTCTCATGTCTTCCTCCCCTAACTCATTGTTCTGAATTTAACAGTGGGATGGCTGCCTTTTGTTTGTTGTTCCCCACATGGTTGTAATGCGAGAGCAATGAGGTTGAGTACAGATGGTGGAGAGCTAGCACATACTTTGACTGGGCAATCAGAGGCAGGATGGGAATGGCCGCTAGAGTGGAGTGTAGCATCATGGGACAATATTCAGTAATGCATATTTCTTTCTTCAGATGCATATGACGGTTTGACAGCAAGTCTTGCAAGGCTGTCAGGGATGGTGGTGGTGTCTGTGGAGTAAGTTTGCCCTGAAGCACGACAGTGATGGGATGTTCAATACTGTGCAGTCAAACACAACAAGGAGCTGTTCAGGGCCCGTATTCACAACGGCGATTTATCTTTTTAACACTCGATTTATCCCCTAGCCCCGCATTATCTTGATCGGTTAAATAAGGTATGCTCATCAGAGGATCCTAGGTTGCGCTTTGCTATATATACTGGTTTCCAGCCAAGGGAGAGCGGAACAGGCAGTTGGAATCGTCTGAGTTTAGAAATAAATCGGAGTTAAAATAAATCGGCGATAAATCGCCGTTGTGAATACGGGCCCAGTACAGTAAATGCAAAGCAGCACAGTACAGCAAATACAGTAGTAATCGCCACTATTGTGATGAATACGGCGCATTAGTATGAATGATATCTCATATCCAGAACATACCTTGCACTGCTTCTTTATTGTATATTACTGTTCTCTCACCCACAGGCATTTTGAAGTGAAACACGAAATGCATTTAGTATGCGTGCAGCTTAGCGTTTGAAATATTCTGAAAGTATGTGCATGATGCCCTCTGCACAGTGAAGCCACATTTAAGTTATTTTACAAATCTTCTGGACAAATTCTTATCAACAACCACAAAATAATCTGGTTACTTAGGGAATTTCACTCTGGAGTTTGCAACAGTGATGGTGAAATGTGATGGTATACATTGCCATTCACTAGATTATCCTGGCTGTCCACTTGAGAGAGAGAGGAATCAAACTGGGTTTGCAAAACAAAATAGATACCAATACATTTTGAGTAAGGGCATTCCCATCGCTTTCAGTTTTGAAACAAATGAAAATGTCTGTGTACCTATTCTTGTTCAGGTTGTCATGTCCTGGTCTCGTGAGTGGCAGAGAGAGATAACAACTGGTTTGACTAAATGTCTTTCTTTTGAAATATAAAATCAGGATTTGTTTAATTAGTATCTGGTAGTGTGACCATTTTGCTGGGGAAGATGTATTTCAGTTCAAAGGACATGTGTGCAGCATATGCCGGCAAATCTCCCGCCTGCCTCTGCAGGTACCGCCTTGCCCCCGAACACCCTTTCCCCATTCCCTTTGAGGACTGTGTGAGAGCTGCCATTCACCTGCTGCACAACGGACAGAGATATGGGGTGGACCCCAGGCGTGTTGCTGTTGGAGGTAAGGGAGCACCCAAGACTGTAGAAAGTTTTTACCATGATGATAACAACAATAACAACATCGTTTTCATTTTTGTTGTCACCATTGTCTTCAGCAGCAGCAGCGGCAGCAGCATTATCATCATCATCATCATCATCATCATCATCATCATCATCATCATCATCATTGAATGCACCTGAGTCTGTCCATGAAAAACTTGTAGAGGAAAATATCACCCCAGGTCATCATGACCCCTGACCTTTATGTGGCAAGCAGCATTGGTTGAAAGTGGAGATATATCTCCAGGAGTCTGAATGATAGTGGAGCACAAAACACTAAGACTCTAACTGTATCCATACACCTGTAAACCTTGCACCCACAAAAACTCTTCTAGTAGAAAATTTGCACACCTTTATCAGCTATTTTGATTTTTCTTCATCTGCCATGCTAGGGACATTCAAATAAATGAACACTCTCTTGAACTAAATGTCTGAGTAAGTTCACATTCCCAAAACAAGTGTTACACATTGCATCAAATTGCCTAAGATGACTTCACTCCACAGGTTCTAGTGCTGGTGGCAATCTGGCTGCGGCCGTCTCCCTGCGTCTCAGTGAGGAAGCTGAGGACTATCTACCTCGCATCAAACTGCAGGTGCTGGTCTACCCTGTCATGCAAGGCTTCACCTTCACCCTGCCTTCCTACCGCAAGCATGGCCACCTTTTCCTCACTCACACAGCCATGGCAGAGTACTGGCTCGCCTACATGGGTCTGGGGGATTCCCTGCATCTGGTAACCTCTCTTCTCACAGACAATCACACCTCCCCCCTTCTGAAGAAGTCGGAGTATGCCAAAGCTGTCAGTCTAAGCGCCCTGCCCCTAGAATTTCAACCAAAGGAGAATGAAGTTGCGGAGACCAAGGGAGGTAATTACGGTGATGAAGAGTTGTCTGCCCGCCTGGAACCC
>JAWQFJ010000379.1:12500-45000 GCA_034096865.1 Theodoxus fluviatilis
AAAGACGATAACATATTTATCAGGATTGTCATTGTGGGACTCCCCGAAAAAAAGAAACAAAAAGGCGGACGATCGCGAGGAGGCGGTGCAGGAATTTTTCAAGACAGAACTGGACATCACCAATACAGTGAAAATTTCTGTAGCCCACCGACTTAGCTTCGAGAGAAGTCGAACTTGGTGTGGACATTCAATTGTGCAGTGAATGTGGAAGGTGTGAATGAACAGAAACTGTTCCGAGTCAAGAGTGTGGAGCAACTGAGTGAACTCTTCAACCGGGGACACCTCTATATGCCCCCGTCTCTATATGCCCCCGTCTCTATATGCCCCCTGTCTGAGTGTGTTCTTCATGGCCACATAGGGTTAGGGTTAGAGTTAGGGTTAGGGTTAGAGTTATAGGGGTCGGCTCTCTATTGCGGAGGGCCGCTATTGCGGAGGGCCGCTATTGCGGGATTTTTTTGGTAACAAATGTTCTTAAGACAATTTTGATTCTTTTGTCCTAAAACGCCTAAAAAAACATAAAATTTTTGTTACTTTTTTTCTATTGCGGGGGGCCGCTATTGCGGGATTTTTTTTTGGTCAAAAATTCTTAAGGCCATTTTGATTCTTTTGTCCTAAAACGCCCAAAAAAAACCTATAATGTTTGTTACTTTTTTTTTTGACGGGGGCATATAGAGACGGGGGCATATAGAGAAGGGGTCATATAGACACGCACCTCTTCAACCGATACAACAGAAGATGGTCGGGTCGGGTCTTTCTTTCTCTTCCTGCATGTGGTTGAATAGGTAAGTTGTTTTGCTGAAAAGTAGGAAAAGATAACTAACTAACTCTGTTTGAATCGTAGTGGAGAATAGCATTGACATAGATATAGTCTTGTTGGAAAACAATGTGTGTTTTATATATGAGGTCTGGCGAGATTCGGTGAGTTTCGGAATAAAAAGGTACCCGTAGAATTCAGGATTTATTCTCTCTTCCTCACGTTTCATGTACTGATTCTAACAGGTATTTATCAGTCATGTGCATCAGACTTGAGACACGCTAACCTTAAGTTATGCGCCATTTGATTTATTTATATTTACATACTGTTAGGCCTACGTGCTATGTAGATCGTGCACCTTTTATGTCACAAGTTGGTTCCCCTTGAGTTGTTTCTTTGTTTGATTTGTGACAATTCTTGTTTGAAAACTTAATTGTGCCTTTGAATTGACGCAATGTCAGTATTCTTTTCGATTCTTCTCAACAATAAGCTTTCTACGTGTGTGTGTGTGTGTGTGCGCGCGCGCGTGTGTGTACGTGCGTGAGCGTGCGTGCATGTGTGCTTGCGTGCGTGCGTGTATATGCTCTTACTATACTTGAATTAGCCCGCGCTCCAACCGCGCACGCGCGCACACCTCCCATTGGTTTGTGGATAAACCTCAAACTTATCGGAAAAGGCAAAATCATAAAAACACTGGCACTCTCAAAATTAACCTCTCTTCACACACCCCCCCCTTTTAATGCTTTATTTATAGAGGAAAATACACTTAAGACACCATTGTCCATCTTCCAGTGGTCCTCATACATGTATACATTTACATGCAAAGGATACTTTGTTCACCTCTCTCTTCTCGCTCTCGTGTGTGTGCATGTGCACGTGTGCGCATCTGCTTGCTTCCCTTGTGCAACCACTTGTTTTTCACACTATTTTTCTGGTCGCACAAGGGAAGCAAGCAGAAACACATGTGTGGATGTTATGTGTCCAATATTCGTGTCCTCCGCAGGATGCATCGACTATTGTCTCTATCACTCTGAAAACAGTTTGGTGGCCGTAGGATTCTCGCAATGCCGGTATATATATTATAATGTACATAACGGTTTTGACTGGCCAACACATCAACGTGCACAAGTAAAATGACTCGGTCATTTCTCCATGTTATCATGAACTCTTTAAGTTCCTTTGGGTTGGGGGTAAGAATTGACCCACCAAGTCTCCCTATGCAATTGTAAGAGGCAAATACGTGGTGAAATCATGACTAGTTATCAAACAGTTTTTCATGTGTTTAATGATTAATGGCCTTTGCTTTACATAGCCTACAAAAGGATGATAGACCGTACAACTCCTCCATCATCCCCTGTGAATATCCGTGCTTCTGAAAACACATCAGCAGATAAAATTTAATAAGGCGAGTTCGGCAGCAATTTGTTTGTTCTTTCCATTTTGATCTTTCTCTTTGTGGTTTAACAAGGTTGGAGAAGCATTTTAGGGAGGGATGGATGGTGGAATTCAATAACACTGTAATGTCTCTGTAAGCATGGGAGATGGGGATCACCGACGTGATGAATCAGGTAACTAGGTCCTCCAAACTCAGGTCTTCAATTCCACATGTAGTTCCAGTAAGCTTCTTTGGAAGCCCATGGCCATTCCTGTCTAGGCGCCCAGTGCAGACCCCACAGCCTTGCATGTAGAGGGTCCACTTGATATGATCAGGGCTGGTTGTTGCCTGTCATATGTTTGTGTTTCTTTTACAAATCTTACTGCTCTTGGAAACCAGAGTCTTTCTTGAAGCCGTCTGCCTTGGGCCACAATATGATTCGAGCAAATCTACTGCAGCAAGCAGATGATGTGGCTGCATGAGGATGTGGAAAAAGTACCAACCACATGAATGAATAAGGAGAAAAGCCAACACGAGAATAACTGTGTGGGGTTTATTCAGTGGCATTAGGATTATACATTTTCTATAAAGAACACTTGTCACAATGCAATATTATGTTGGCACAAGTATTTGCTCTGACATAGTGACCATGACTTCAAAAAAGGTCCGTTCTCCCATGCTACACAGGAATCGCACTTTCAACTCCCTCTACCTATGCTGGAATCTAACAAACTTACACTCCCACTCAAATAGTTCAGGTCATTTGGGTAAAACCACAACACAGAAGAAATTCAACTGCAACAAAACACTCCTCTTCAAAGGAAGAACATCACATCTGGCTAGCAGAAGGCTTTGTGGATGAATGATGATGACGACATACCTAAGCCCATTGAAATACCTGACAAAACATTAGTTTCACATGTTTTTTAAAAACAAGATGGTGATGTAAATCATCATTAGAAATGATTAGAAGAAAGTATATGCCAATACTCCTTCCAAGACAAGATAGGCTCTCAAGGTGGAACTCACAAAATATACCTGGCAAGCCCTACCAGAGGGTTGATCCTGTGTGTGTGTGTACAAAAATAGTGGGCATCCATCTCTGACATTCAAGCTTTACTCTTCAAGAGTTTACTCCAACAGCCACATCCAAACTGCAGTCTGCTGTGCTTCCAACCAACACTGATTTTCAGCTTTCCACTTCAAACAAGATCTCCCATATAGAGTAGAAAATTATAAAGATTTTATCTAAGTACATACTTTTCTGTTTCAAAACTTGTTTCAAAATACAAGAAAAATGACAAGACATTTGTGATAAAGCAACAAAGTTCACAGTAATAATGCAAAGTTTTAAAATAATGAAACTAGAAACACCCCAATCTGTAATAACTCAATTCAATACACAAACATTCGCAGGAATAAGTTGCAACCATCCTCGGTCCAAATAGAAGCAGAATTTCAAACAATGACAGCTAGATTATAAGAATGGCAATGTTCTCCATGACAACACCAAAACGTCTGGAAGATGGAACCACAGTGTTCGAAACACTAGCAGTAGATAAAAGCCACCACTTTAAGAAGTTAGCACTTCTAACATGCTTTTGTAATATCAGCAACTTTTGATTCAATGCAGTCATTTGGCAATAATAATTCAGCTCTTAATTAAGAGTGGTTTTGCATTATAAGTATCATGCAATCTATGACAATGTCTAGTTTTGGCCAACTAGGTAGATTCCAAGAAAAATGAAAGTGCCCCATGCTGCCCTCTGTTAAGATTTGGAGATGATGGTGCTTGCAACTTACGACAGAAAACCGTTCACAGATGTTCATCATTCCCTCCATTCTCCTGTCTCTCTCTCTCTCTCTCCCGACACACAGTTCTCCATCTTGACTGCAGCTTGACAAGGACAAAATATTACCGCCTTTCAGATCAAACTTGCCTGCCTTCCATTCAGTTTCGACAGTCACAATGCAAATAAATAATCAATCTTCACTTATCTTACACGTGATTCCAGAAAGGTCTGTATGTACAAATGCCCATCAACATTTTCTCAGTTTCACAACCAGTCCAGTACAAGACAAGGGCAGAGACAAAGAGTCCTGGTTTAAGTAGCACCAATGGATTGAGTATTGCACAGGTTGGACCAAATTCTTGTTTTTTTGCGTGTGTGTGTGTGACCTGAAATGCACAGCTCTTTCATGAGGGACATACTGCTTTCACAAAGCACATAGATGCTAACAATGCATTCTACATCTTTGCTGAAGGCAAAGTATGTGTTACAGCTTTCATTCAGGGCCAGCAGTTCCATCTTGGTCACCTTGCCTGACAGAATTCTGTGACCAGTCTGGACCATGACCAAGATTTTTGTGCTCCAACCAAGCTTTCAGTTCCTCTCCTCTCCTCTGGCACTGTGCCAGCTGCCGTCATGCAACACAACATGAGATCTGCATATCACAACATGTCCACAACCAAGGCAGGCCCCCTACACAGCACTCTCTTCTGTCTCAGTTTCCACATGAAACTTTCTTTACATCCTGCTCACAGAGCAAGCTGGGGGAGAGACGCACATGCTAGTGGCAAAGTCAGGGGTCAAGCGCGGTGGAGAAAGTTCACAGAGGATGAGGCAAGATCTGTGCAGCACGCCTCAGTTTACACAAGTGTTAATTAAGGCAGATCCAGCTACTGTGCAGATGTGGTGTCCGGTCCAATTTGCGACTAGTAAGGGCAGCAACTAGGCATGCAGGCGCACCGAGTCCACTTCTTTCTCTACAGGGCACCTGAACAGTGGATCATCCTTTCTTCCTCTCAAAACCACGAGGAGGAAGAGAGGCTCAGTCCACAAAACCTGCTGACAGCTACAAGCAGAGGCAGGCAAGTGAAGCTGTAGGGATTCAAAATACTCATTACCCCACCCGCCCTGACACCTTGTCATGGCCATTCTGCAGTTACATCTGCACCAAGGTGCAGCACTCATTCCAGTTCCTTCAAGCAGCTCATCTTTCCCTCTTGACCAGCTCCTCCTGGAGCTTCCATCCTTGGCAGGGACAGGCACACAGCAAAAGCCAAAGCTGGAGGCACACCAGGACTGTGGATGCAAGCAGCTGCAGGTTTCAAAGCTGGCCATCTGTGCTGGCCTGACTTCTGACCACTGGGGCCCTTGCCCTTAGAACTGGGATCTTTGGGTCAGTCAGGACTTGCTCCATGGCCACAGCCTGGCAGTTTGCCAATGCTCTGTGAAGCATGAGAAGAGCACCAACCGCGCGCTGCTGGGCGCTTGTTACACTTGCCAAAATACCTTCTCTTCATCAGGGTCTGTTGTGCTCTGAAAGGCAGAGGGAAATGCATCAGGCAAAAATGCAAATGAAATTTCCTGCTGTGAAATGAAAGAGAAATATGACATTCAAAAGTGAGGGTCTAATTCCCTTAAATGAAATTAGTCATGTGCCTTCTTTTCAGGACAGAAACTTGAAATTCGCAGATTACAAATGTATCAAATTTTCTCCACAGAAGTAGCAGAATTTTCTATAACTATCTCTTCCATAAATCAAAGCATTAAAAAGTTTGTTCATATCCATTACTGCAAACACACCTCTGTTTGCAAGCTCTGGAACTTCTCCCTCAGCTCATCTTCCATGGTCACCTTCTTGGCGACGTCGAGTGCACTCGTACTGCCTGGAAGCAGAAACAATGCATGGAACAGGTCAGGATGCCATCTGACAATACATATTCTAGTCATCTGATTAGTGTAACTGTTGTATCAGCCTCTTCATGCATTCCCCCACTGAATGGCATCCATATTTCCTCACAATACTACCCACAGACGTCTTGTCAAGCAACAATGTTCAGCACTGACTCGAACAAGGCTACAAGCACGTCTGAATGCACAAGTGTGATCGTTGTAAATCCTGCTTCTGGTTGCACTGCCTTCTCGCAGAGTGCCTTTGTAGTGAAAAGACATGCAGCAGCAATAGTGAATGCCAACACTCACTTACATGAAAAGTTCAGAAATTGAGTACAAGTTTCATCCCTGTATGGTGGATGGAAAGGCACATGTTTGCATGTCATCTGTACACTCTACAACTCTAAATATTTCTCTAAATCTATCATTCACATTACTGTCAATGAGTGAATGATTGTGCTTGAATGTATAGGTGAACATCCATCAATGCACCTGTTGGTTAAACGTCTAAATGTGCCATAAGTATAAAAGTGGTGATGTCTACGGGATCTTCCCAGTACCATCTGTTGTGTATTTGACGAGTCAATATGACTTCTGTTAAACTCCAGCGCTTGAAGTACTATTCATTACTAGGGAGGTAACTAGTCAGCTCCCGATTGCAAGGGAGGTAAGTAACTCCTGCTCACCTGTTTTGACGTGTTTCATGGTGGCGTAGTCACGAAAACTGGCCGCTGCTACGTCGCTGGTGGAGGACTGGCGCGAGTGGGAGGTAGAGGTGGAGACCAGGGAGGGGCG
Source organism: Theodoxus fluviatilis (assembly GCA_034096865.1). Classification (NCBI taxonomy): domain Eukaryota; kingdom Metazoa; phylum Mollusca; class Gastropoda; order Cycloneritida; family Neritidae; genus Theodoxus; species Theodoxus fluviatilis. The sequence goes on from JAWQFJ010000379.1 coordinate 19,105, forward strand.
GGGCGAGTGCAAGGGCGAGCAGTAGATGGTGTGCACACTGCTGCTCCGCGTCATTGGTGACTGCTGGTAGAGTTTGACCATGGCCTCCTTCTCCATCAGCTGCGCTTGCAAGGACTTCACCCTGAGTGAAGGCAGAGCAGAGTTGTCTTAGAGTTTAATTTCATTGGTTTGTCAGGAAGAAAAACACCTCATCTTCTGGATGAGACGTTAAAAATGAAAATAAATGAACAAATTAAAGTTTATGGCATCTCCCCGACTTGATTGTTGTAAGAGGGCAGGTATATTCAACTGCATATACATCTCATAGTTCCGACTGAACCAGATCTCCATATGTCCACATCCTATCCAATATTACAAAAGCAGAAGCACCGACATTACACAATCAAAAGAAAACGTAATGAGCTTTCCCTCAGGAAATTCTACAGTTATAATTCTGTTGTTTGAAATCTTGCATAGTCCATCACAGTCATTGTAACCACCAGAAGAAATAAGATGGGAAAAATCCTGAAAAACATTTTTGGGGAGAGAAACGTCAGAAGCCAGATGACACTCACTTGGCTTCGAGTTCTGCCACCAGCTTGTTGGAGTTGTAGAGCTGCTCCATCTGCTGCAGCTTCTCAATCTTGGCCTCGTCAATCAGACGTTCCGTCTCCATGGAGCTCTTCTCCAGGGCAGCAAGGTGGATCTCTCTGTAAGGCAGACCAGGTGTCTTGCACATCACAAAAGGAATAAGAAAACATATGTGTGAATACATGAAGTTATGGGAATCAGACTGGATAAGTTATGGAGGAAAAACACATCAGAGTAGAATGCCATTTGTCTGTTCCAAAATCTCTCCCATCACTCCCTCACACCCACCCATCCCACACTCACACTCAAAGACACACACACAAGTAAAGGTACGCACTTGTGTTCAGGTGCCTCCTCCATCGTCAACTGACTTCTGGTGATTTCTTCAAGATACTTCTGTTCCCACTGCAGAATCACAAAACACCATATATCACCAAAAACAACGCACAGCAGTTAACGCATTGACACAAAACATGGTGTGCAGGACTAAAATAAAGATGGACATTTTGTTAAATTTCATCTATCAAACTTCATAGAAACATGAATGGAATATATCATGATTCCACTGCACAATATTCATTCAAGTAAATCTTGATCACTCAAAACGCATTAAAAAAATTTCACCAAACAATATCTCAGCAGCAAATTTTCAGACAATTGAAGTGTGTGGATCCATATAAAATCCTCATCAATACGTTTGTAAGGAGCTGCCCCAGCCATTGAGTACAGATCTTGCATCGAGGACAGATCTTGCATTGAGTACTGACCTTGGCCTTCTCTGCCTCCACTTGAAGAATGCGCGCATCCTTCTCATTCAGCAGGCGTCGAAGGGCAGGGATGCTGCTGTCTCCCCCTCCCTCCTCCCTGCCCCTGCCTCCCGCAGCCTGCATCACAGACAGCAAAGCTGTATCCACAAGCCAGATGACTTTCATCAACATACAAAGATGCACTGTCTCAAAGAAAACATCAGAAAAATCAACATTTTCCCTTCTAAATCAATCAAAATTAATTTAAATACAATAACTCTTCCATTATTGAGTGCCTTCCCACCCCCTCTTTTGAAAAAACAGAAGAAAAAAATCATCACATACAAAACAGTTATCAGGAGGTCGCTTGTAAAGAGGGATTACAGAACAACAAGTGCTGCATACACTGAGACATGAGTAAGAGGAAACTGCCGGGGAATGCCGCATGACAGCACCCACCTTGAGCTGGGCCTTCAGACACTCCATCTCGTTCTCCAGCTTGCACTTGAGTTGCTTCTCCATCTGCTCCCTCCTGGCGGAGGCTGTCTGCTGCATGACAAACACCTTCTGGAGCTGCTCAATGCGCTCTGCATATGTCTCCCTCTTCTTCAACTGCAAAGAAAACAGAAGCCCACTGTTCATGAAGTCCCATTAGAAAACAAAAAAAATTCAAGCATCTCTCCCTCCCTCCCTCCACCCACAACCATCCACTCATCTTCACCCCATCCCACTCCCACTGTCAGCGTAACTAAAAGAATCACCTTATCTACAATAACCAGTCAACCCAACCTTCTTCAAGGCTAACTTCCCTCTTCACCACTGCTACTTCATTCAAACATAAGAATTCTGATACAACAGTCTCATTTTTACTGTTATTCCCACTTGTGCCACCAATGGCCAGTGGCCCACTCTGACAGACTACTGACAGTTTCATTATTATTCCTACTCCTACCAGGGAAGGCCACACTAATTGCCAGTAGCCCACTCTGACAGACTACTGACAGTTTCATTATTATTCCTATTCCTACCAGGGAAGGCCACACCAATGGCCAGTAGCCCACTCTGACATACTACTGACAGTTTCATTATTATTCCTACTCCTACCAGGGAAGGCCACACTAATTGCCAGTAGCCCACTCTGACATACTACTGACAGTTTCATTATTATTCCTATTCTTACCAGGGAAGGCCACACTAATTGCCAGTAGCCCACTCTGACATACTACTGACAGTTTCATTATTATTCCTATTCCTACCAGGGAAGGCCACACCAATGGCCAGTAGCCCACTCTGACATACTACTGACAGTTTCATTATTATTCCTACTCCTACCAGGGAAGGCCACACTAATTGCCAGTAGCCCACTCTGACATACTACTGACAGTTTCATTATTATTCCTATTCTTACCAGGGAAGGCCACACTAATTGCCAGTAGCCCACTCTGACATACTACTGACAGTTTCATTATTATTCCTACTCCTACCAGGGAAGGCCACACCAATGGCCAGTAGCCCACTCTGACATACTACTGACAGTTTCATTATTATTCCTACTCCTACCAGGGAAGGCTACACTAATTGCCAGTAGCCCACTCTGACATACTACTGACAGTTTCATTATTATTCCTATTCCTACCAGGGAAGGCCACACCAATGGCCAGTAGCCCACTCTGACAGACTACTGACAGTTTCATTATTATTCCTACTCCTACCAGGGAAGGCCACACCAATGGCCAGTAGCCCACTCTGACATACTACTGACAGTTTCATTATTATTCCTATTCCTAACAGAGAAGGCCACACTAATTTCCAGTAGCCCACTCTGACATACTACTGACAGTTTCATTATTATTCCTACTCCTACCAGGGAAGGCCACACCAATGGCCAGTAGCCCACTCTGACAGACTACTGACAGTTTCATTATTATTCCTATTTCTACCAGGGAAGGCCACACCAATGGCCAGTAGCCCACTCTGACAGACTACTGACAGTTTCATTATTATTCCTATTTCTACCAGGGAAGGCCACACCAATGGCCAGTAGCCCACTCTGACAGACTACTGACAGTTTCATTATTATTCCTATTCCTACCAGGGAAGGCCACACCAATGGCCAGTAGCCCACTCTGACAGACTACTGACAGTTTCATTATTATTCCTATTTCTACCAGGGAAGGCCACACCAATGGCCAGTAGCCCACTCTGACATACTACTGACAGTTTCATTATTATTCCTATTCCTACCAGGGAAGGCCACACCAATTGCCAGTAGCCCACTCTGACAGACTACTGACAGTTTCATTATTATTCCTATTCCTACCAGGGAAGGCCACACCAATGGCCAGTAGCCCACTCTGACAGACTACTGACAGTTTCATTATTATTCCTTCCTACCAGGGAAGGCCACACCAATGGCCAGTAGCCCACTCTGACATACTACTGACAGTTTCATTATTATTCCTACTCCTACCAGGGAAGGCCACACTAATTGCCAGTAGCCCACTCTGACATACTACTGACAGTTTCATTATTATTCCTATTCTTACCAGGGAAGGCCACACTAATTGCCAGTAGCCCACTCTGACATACTACTGACAGTTTCATTATTATTCCTATTCCTACCAGGGAAGGCCACACTAATTGCCAGTAGCCCACTCTGACATACTACTGACAGTTTCATTCAGCGGTTTGCGCTCGCGCCGGTAGGACGTCTTTCCCTCGCTCCGGCCAGTTTACAGTATAGTGTAATTATAGTTAGCATCATGCCAGTCGCTGGACTTCCAGCTGCCCTGGAGGCACTGCTGACATCCCTGCTAGCAACGGAGGAACCCTCTAGTTGGAAAGTAGGCGGTGAGCCTGGAAGCGTTGTTGTTGTGTTGAGGTTCAGGCAGCACGACGGACAGCCATTACTCACGAGTGAACGGCGCGGATTTTGGAGAAGGAAACCACCAGCACAGAGACGTAGGGACCAACGCCGAGCAGAAAAACATCGTCAGAAGGGTGAGCAGAGCCATGCTAATGCCTTTTCGATTCAAAATCAATCGGAATTCAATGTCGTAAAAATTGTTGCTGACCCTGTACCTGCACGAAATCCTCGCTCCCATGTGCCGGCGGAATGCGTCACCGTGTCATCCGTGACCTCTGACCCCTCGAACTCTGTCAACCACCACTTTGACCACCATGAGGAAAAAGCTGCCTCAGCTCCGAACAAGGAACCACTTGCCACAGAAATGCCAACACTTCAAAATGACTCTCACGGTGCTACAAAACCACCTCGTAGCAACGAAGCAACAGTGGAAGACTTTCAAAACGTGATGAGCAAGGTTTCTGAGGGCATTTCTTGTGCCTTGCAGGAGCAAATGAGTGCACTGAGAAGTGGAGTTGCCGAGGCTTGTGCTGTGTCAGATCTAACTCCGCCTCTACCGTCGACCTCTGCCGTTCGTCCGAGGGATCGTGAAACGTCCCACTACAAGACCTGCCTTTCGTCCCCGACAGGAGCTCCAAGGCTGACCCAATCTACGCTTCGTCTTCGATCAGCTGTTCGCCAGCGTGACAGGGATGCTGCCAGCGAAAGAATCCAGAAACGAGCTGGACGCCGCCGACGCGACAACAGCCCACACGGGCTGCACGGAGAACGTGAACTTTCTCATTGAGACTTTTCACCCGTGCGCGCTTCCTAAACTGGTTGCCAGTTTTTGATGTACTTCTTGTACATAATTGTGCTCTGTTCGCGTTTTTCTCGCCAATGTAATAGGCCGGTGGCCTACACATTAAACTTGTTCAGTTCAGTTCAGTACTGACAGTTTCATTATTATTCCTACTCCTACCAGGGAAGGCCACACTAATTGCCAGTAGCCCACTCTGACATACTACTGACAGTTTCATTATTATTCCTATTCTTACCAGGGAAGGCCACACTAATTGCCAGTAGCCCACTCTGACATACTACTGACAGTTTCATTATTATTCCTACTCCTACCAGGGAAGGCCACACCAATGGCCAGTAGCCCACTCTGACATACTACTGACAGTTTCATTATTATTCCTACTCCTACCAGGGAAGGCTACACTAATTGCCAGTAGCCCACTCTGACATACTACTGACAGTTTCATTATTATTCCTATTCCTACCAGGGAAGGCCACACCAATGGCCAGTAGCCCACTCTGACAGACTACTGACAGTTTCATTATTATTCCTACTCCTACCAGGGAAGGCCACACCAATTGCCAGTAGCCCACTCTGACAGACTACTGACAGTTTCATTATTATTCCTACTCCTACCAGGGAAGGCCACACCAATGGCCAGTAGCCCACTCTGACAGACTACTGACAGTTTCATTATTATTCCTACTCCTACCAGGGAAGGCCACACTAATTGCCAGTAGCCCACTCTGACAGACTACTGACAGTTTCATTATTATTCCTACTCCTACCAGGGAAGGCCACACTAATTGCCAGTAGCCCCCTCTGACAGACTACTGACAGTTTCATTATTATTCCTATTCCTACCAGGGAAGGCCACACCAATGGCCAGTAGCCCACAGACATGGATCCAGACTACTGACCTCCTCCTCCAGCTCCTGGACAGAGGCCTGGGCAGAAGTGAGGGCAGCATCCAAGATGCAGATCTGTGCTTGGTACTTCTCCATCTGTGGCTGTGTGGAGGCCAGCTCCATCTCCATTCGCTCCTTGGATGCCTGCAACTCTCGGTCTGTGGAGCAGCAGGAGGATGGCAGGGTTAAGTGTGCGTACTGAGGAGAGGGTCTTCGCAAGTCAGTCCCACTCTAGCTCGGCACAGCTGCAAGACAGCCTACTGCAAAGGCACTGCAGTTTAATGAACAACTGGGTGGGAAATTAACATAGCCTTACATTTACATGTATCAACATTTTCATCAACATCAACATTTTCAGGCTGTTCTTCGGACAGCCCAAATCTAAGTAAGTTTCCTCTGGTAAGTATGTCCTGATCAAGATTTCTGTGGGTAGACTAAACGTCTTTTTTCCTTTTACATCTCGTTGAATACTTGTGCATGATCATTTTGTCTGCGGAGGCAATTATCCTTGAGCTGGAATGAGAGTGTGTATCCTTCAGTCCTCCACATACTGGTGTCATACTTACTCTGAGAAAGCAGCTTGGAGATCACTGCCTCCTTCTCTGCTATCCGACTCCTCGAGTCAATCTCTGAGCTTAGTACCTGCAAAACCAAGCAAAAATATGATGAATTGATGAATGCAAGTGTCATTGAATGGACAGTTTTAAAACCTGAAATGTCCTATACATCAAGTTAACATAGATAATTCAAACAAATTTTATATGGCATGGTAGAAACGATGTTGCTACATAGTTGGCTAAGAGATTCCTTAGAAATCAAGAAAATTCATTTACACATCCCAAAAACCTGGCTTACTTACATTTTTCTGTGCTGCTGGGAGAGACCTCTCAAGTTTTTCTGTAAAGAAAGAGAGGAACTAATGAGCAAAATGTGCCAAGTAAATGGCAACGGATCACAAAACTATCCTCATCATTCATGTTGTCACAAACCTTTCACAACACGCATTTCTTACATGACATGGACTTGAAGTCTTAGCACTACTCTTTTCCTTCATGTATCTTTCAATAACAACACGAAATTTCCTGCATCTAACACCACATTGCTTCAGAAAAACAGAGCGCAAATCTTATTGAAATATTCAGTAAAGACATCATTTCCAGTTTTCATGAGGCAGCTGCTCCTTAAAATGCCACAACTGATGTCAATGGCCATACAGTAATCAGGCCCTGCTTCAGTAGTTTGTCCACAGCAGTAGCCACTAACAGAGAATCAGTGTATGGGATAACATCATGGCCCACACAGCATTAGCCACTAACAGAGTATCAGTGTATGGGATAACATCACGGCCCACACAGCATTAGCCACTAACAGAGTATCAGTGTATGGGATAACATCACGGCCCACACAGCATTAGCCACTAACAAACTATCAGTGTATGGGATAACATTATGGCCCACACAGCATTAGCCACTAACAAACTATCAGTGTATGGGATAACATTATGGCTCACTTGGACACAGGCTCTCGTGCCATACCCACATTTCCCCTTTCCTTCTTCAAATGCATCTACTAAACACAAAAGCCAGGTTGATGCTGCTGCTGCTAGCCTCTGTGCTGACCTCTGAGCTCCTTGTTCTGTGCCTGAAGTTTTTTGATGTCCTCCTCTTGCCGCTTCTTCAGGGCATGCTCCAGCCTCTCCCTCTTCTGTGAGGACTTGACCAGTGCCTCGTAGTTCTCCTGCATCTTCTGGATCTCAAATTCGAACTGAAGCACAGACAGAGACGAGATAAGGGGCTTGATCCTCCTTGGCGTCATTAAAAAACAACAACAATGGAGTAACTTCAGAAATGGAATCCAATTCAGCCATGTGCTTCCTGATTACAACAGTAAAGTTCAGACAATGTTCATAAAAAAGAACTGTACATCAAGGAATTTAGTACAGGTATGAGTATGTTTTCCAACAAGATGAATGTGCATTTAGACTTGAGCATGCTCACATAGAAAGCACTGGTCTACTGCTCACCTTCTGCAGTTTAGAAACCTTCTTGTAGTAGACATTCAGTTGGTCCCTCAGCATTCGGTTCTCTTCAGACAGAGTCGAAACCATTTGCGTGGCTCGAGTGGCTATGTGATCCAGGTCTTCTGTCTTTGGGCCTGCATCCAGTCTGCTAGAGAGAGAAATATTTTTTTCAGAAGTCTGCTTCCCAAGAAATTTTCAACTTCCATGTTAACTTAATTTTTTTCTGACTGATGAATTTTCTACATTGTTGGAAATGACACTTGAAATCCAGACAGAAGAGGTCATGGGTAAGATAAGATCTCTTGATGTTCTACAGAGTGGAAATTCTAAGAGAATCAGAGACGACAATTTCTGAGCACCTAATGAATCAGTCTTCATCATTCTCAACTTGTAACCCAGGTCATGTGTTGTAGCTGCCCTACACTCACCAGGTCATGTGTTGTAGCTGCCCTACACTCACCTGGTCATGTGTTGTAGCTGCCCTACACTCACCAGGTCATGTGTTGTAGCTGCCCTACACTCACCAGGTCATGTGTTGTAGCTGCCCTACACTCACCAGGTCATGTGTTGTAGCTGCCCTACACTCACCAGGTCATGTGTTGTAGCTGCCCTACACTCACCTGGGCATGTGTTGTAGCTGCCCTACACTCACCTGGTCATGTGTTGTAGCTGCCCTACACTCACCAGGTCATGTGTTGTAGCTGCCCTACACTCACCAGGTCATGTGTTGTAGCTGCCCTACACTCACCTGGGCATGTGTTGTAGCTGCCCTACACTCACCTGGTCATGTGTTGTAGCTGCCCTACACTCACCTGGGCATGTGTTGTAGCTGCCCTACACTCACCTGGTCATGTGTTGTAGCTGCCCTACACTCACCTGGGCATGTGTTGTAGCTGCCCTACACTCACCTGGTCATGTGTTGTAGCTGCCCTACACTCACCAGGTCATGTGTTGTAGCTGCCCTACACTCACCAGGTCATGTGTTGTAGCTGCCCTACACTCACCTGGGCATGTGTTGTAGCTGCCCTACACTCACCAGGTCATGTGTTGTAGCTGCCCTACACTCACCTGGGCATGTGTTGTAGCTGCCCTACACTCACCAGGTCATGTGTTGTAGCTGCCCTACACTCACCTGGGCATGTACTGGAGCCGCTGGCTGTCAGGTGTGATGCCGACCTGGCCATCATACAGGTGAGAAAGATCAGGCTGTGACCGGCGCTGCTCCTTCTCCACCATCTCACCAGACCGGTGGCTGACTGCTGTTTCTGCAGACTCGGAGTGCTTCAGCCCTGGGTACTCAGGCGGTGGGGGTAGTCCATGAACGAAAGACAAGGTCTGTATGTGTCCCCTGCTTGTCAGCTCCGACTGCCAGTTGTAGGCATTGACGTAGTGACAGGGGATGTTGTGGATGGAGGGGCCAAGGGCGCGGCTGCCATACTCCAGGCCCACTTTGGGCTGGTTCAGCTGGCCATCACTGGAGGTCAGGTGCTGGGAGGGCTGGCCCTGCCACTGAGGGGGCGCCAGGTGCTGAGGGGTGGAGGGGCTGGAGGTGAAGACTGGGGCGGACATGCTGTGGGAGGCAGTGTACAATGGTGTAGACAGCCTGCTATCCTGGTAGGATGGCGGGCTTGAAGTCTTTTGTTCTGCTGCCATCGAGGTGGGAGGATTCATGCCCAACCGGGCCAGAATGCTGCAAATAGAAAGAAGTCAAACAATGACAAACACGCTAGGGATGGTGCATTTCCAGCTGTTTGAATGGGGTGCAACTCCAGCTATTTGAATGGGGTGCAACAATAAGAGTAGTTTGTATTGTAGTATTCATCGGTCAAAAAGAACAAAGGCAAAGTTTACAAGGGAGGCAACTCTAGCATGAATACATTTGGGGTGGTCTCTCCTTGACTTGGCGATAAAACTAAGTTTTAAAAGAGGAATGAAAGAATTAAAAAATAATTTTTTAATCTTCTTAGTAACTATATTTTCTGACACTATAAAAAAATTTACACTGCATATGTACATTTCCAAACATACTATGTCACACAACAACACTGTAATAGTTTTTCTGGTGCCGGTAAGTTACAAACACATGCAGTTTGTAAAGACACACAACTTTTCATTAATTTTTTCTAAATCTACAACAGCTTCTGATGATATAGTTTTATTAGAACCAGATATTCATCTGGTTTTGTATCTCAATACAGGACAAAGAACAGCATTCACAACTTCCTGATGAACACAATGGACATGATTCCAGATTTCTGGCACTTCAAGTATCCCCCGTCTGTCTGCCTACCTGTAGTTACTGTCAGGGGCAGGGCCAGCCATGTCCATGTGGGAGTACAGGCTGGAGGCCGCCTTGGTCTCCTCCCCCTGCGGCTCCTGCCTCTGGCATGTGGCCAGGTTTTCCGTGGAGGACACCGAGACATCTGTGCTGGCCTCGCTGCCTGAGAAGCTCTGCCTCAACCCTGCAGTCACAGACAGACATAGCAGTCAGTCAGATGTAACTACAGGATGCACAATCATGTAGACACCAATGGAGGCAGAAAGGCAGTCACAGAGACAGGCAGACAGTCTGACAGATAGAGGGACACACTGACAGACACAGAGATGGAGACACAAAGACAGACACAAGCACATTCAGACACACACACTCAGAGATGGTCAGACAGACTGACCACCAGCCATACAGATGAACTGACAGACAGGCAAATAGATAGGCAGACACAAAATTCAATAACAGAAGAAAGTGAGACAGACAATACATACAGGCAGACAGACAGATCAAATAGTGAGACAGTTTATGCAGACTGACAGAGGTCATACAAACAGATCATACAGAGAGAGAGTGAGAGAAATGGGAAAAAGGCAGTTCACACAGAGAGACCATTCACACAAACCCATCAGACAGATGGAGTAACGGGAGGGTACCCACCAGGCTGGTTCAGCTGCTTGGAGTGGCCGGGGTAGGGCGGGGGGTCTCTGTACTGTGACTGCATGGTGTTCAGGCACAGAGACTGGGCATTGGCATACTGTGGCTCACAGTCCCGCCAGTAGGAGTCTGCAACAATCGGAAGCATGATGTCAAGCGCTCATCTCAACTGTCGCAGCAGTGGGGAAGAGGGTTTTCATTTCACTGCATGATCAACAGTGGCCTAATTCTACTACCAGATTTGCCAGGATTAAGATTTCAATGAGAAATTCCACAGGTTCTGAAAACAGAACCTAGAGGCTGAGAAAAAGCAGTTCAAGATGAACAGCATTCATCAAGAAACAAAGAATTCATTGCCTGAATTATTTTACTCACTTCATTCTGAAGCATGGATAAAATGACTAACAAAGAAAGATCATATTTCACACCAATGTCAAATCTCAGTCTTCCACAATTATTCAAACTTAAAAGACCTAAACTAAAGGCATTACTTTGCCTTCCACCATATAAAAGAAGGGATGGATTGATGGACAAAATAATCCATAAATAGAAGGAAAAGTATTCATCATCTTCCGATACAATAGAAGGCCAAACATTCCAAAATGTGAAGAAAAAATCCTCACATAAAAATAAAGCTATTTTAATGTGCCGCCCAATATCTCAAAAAAACAGTAAATGGAATATTACTAGGATCATTATCCACGGCAGGCGGCATTGTTGTTCCTTCAAAGTCTCAACAGCGCGTGCGGGGGAAAAAATCTTCAAAGCGAACTGCAGCCCCAAGGCTGCACTGAACACGTCGGCACAAAGGCAACCCACACCACGCAAGGCCGTCCACGGACTGCCGACGGGCCCAGAGGGCAATGAGAGCAGGAGGGGTGTGGGGCTGGGCCAGGTTGGGGGTGGGGCGTGTGGGAGGGGGAGAGATAGGGAAAGGCACAGGTGGAAATGCCATACATAAAAGCCCCACTGCTCGCACAAAACCACTATAGTCGGCGGCGACAGAGGGGGAAGGGGGGGGGGAGAAGGGGTTGGCCGAACTTCGCGAGAGGGAGACATACAACATCTTCTGTCATAAAGCAGATCTAGGGGCCACAAGCCGGAGGTAGAAAGGACTTCCCCTGGGGTATGTTAAAAATGGCGAGACTGGGGGGTTCGAGGCATGGGGATTTATTTTGGGGGGGTGGTTATGTGGGGTGCGGGAGAAAGGGTGTGAGAAGGGGTCCTTTGAAAAGACATTGGAATGCGAGTGATTGATGTCACGCTACCGTGTGTGTGTGTGTGACGGCGGCCCCGTTGACATAAACCATCACAGCGCTGGAATGTCCCCCTCGTAAAACGCCGCCGGCCCCGCTTGTTGAGAAGCAGGGAAGACAGGGGGAAAATTCGAGCCACTCAGGACCTACAAACCCTTTGATGGGCGTCGACTGAAGATTCGATTAAGACTAGAGCGTTTTAATGGGTTATTGTGGTCAGGTTAAGTCGTAAACAATGGCATTAATAGGGAAAACTTGTCACGACCGGCAGAAGCTTCCGGATAATAGCGACAAGTATTCGAAACCTCCACCGCGAGGAAATACCATTATCGCCTATCACAATACGCGGCGCGCGAGCGCTCCTCAATGGGTCATGCGACGAAAGCGGTGATATGAGGCAGCGATTTTGTTCACGAGTAAGACCGATCGAAGAGTGGGACGATGAGTAAGGGAAGTTGAATGCACCTTGGGGCTACAAATAAGGAAGCGACGCGTTCATGGAAGTATGTCTCGACACCTCTCACCCATCCCAGCACACCGCAAACTCCTCGTTCAAACATAGGCTCTTCCCCATCCTTCACAGCGAAAAGCCCACCCTGTAAGTTAAGAGCCCAGATAGCATTCCATTCGGAACACCTCGACACGGTCAAAATGATTTTTTCCTATAAAACACGACTTTCAAGGAAAAAGAGAAAAGAAAATGACTTTACCACTTCACACGTAAGACTCACAATCGCCGGCAGTTTTATCGCGTCATAAACTAATTAGAAAACCACCCCCAAACAAAGGAAACGGTCAACTCCTTTCAATCTTCAAAACATCTCGAACACTTCTTCAAAAGTTTGCTTACCTAGTGGGGCCATCGTCTGTAGCAGCATGTTTGTTTTGTGCGCGACGAAATTGAAAAATTCTCCCGAGTACAGCATGCAGGCGGGTCCCGACTCAGCCGGGGATGTCTTGGGCGTGAGTCAGCCGGCCCTGGCTGAAGCTGGCGAAAAGGGAAGGGGGAGCTTCTCGGCTCTAGCGAGGTGAAAGAGAAGGGAGAGAGGGCCGCGTTTCCACCAGCGGCGCGCTTTGGGCGTGCAGAGAGCGAGGACGCAGCGTTGCAGAGCTGCAGGGCAGGCAAGGTGTGAGTTGTGCTGGGCTTAGCGTCAACCCGACACGACTTAGCGCGCCGCCTGTAAAACGTCTGCCTGGCGGTGCAAGAGCTCCCTTACACCGCTGTGTCCGCAGAGAAGTCTGTGATCAGTCTTTGCCTGGGCCGTCCAGAATACTAGAATACTGTCTCTAGTCAGTCTCGGAGTATTACACGCTTCTCCAGTTTAAAAAAAACCCCACAAATAGATATATATTCCCCCTGTCTTCAGTACTGACAGGGCAAACTCACTGCTACGCTGGCTCCTGATGACAAATCTGTCTTGTTACGTCAAAATGAAGATTTTTTCGTTATTTTCTCACTTCAAGCGAAGCGTCCTCCGTAGTGTCTTCTAGAATTGAGCTTGACGAAACTAAGATATGCGACGAGGTAGTTCTCGTTCTTCACAATTTATTAATTAAATCGACCTGATAGGGTAACAATGGGAACACCGTCCATTCTTCCTCCATGGAAATCCTTCAATACAATTCACGATGACATGATGGTCACTCCATGACTGACACAGTCACATTGTGAACGAGTCGCACATTCTGTGAACCCGATACTTTCGTCGGTAGGCGAAGTCTCTAGTTTACTAGAATGCGAGTCGCAATCCGTACAGTCACACACGTGTAGGAACTGAAAACGATCTCTCCACAAAAAGACTGAACGAACTGGTGCCACACATCAATGAGAATAACCCAAACGTGTGCGAATCCGAGACGAAAATATCATAAGCAGCCGATAAAAAAAATAATCAAGAGCCTGAAGAGTCACGTTTCCACAACACATCCACTCCTCGTCCTCTTGCCGCCACGTTCTGGCACACAACACATCCACTCCTCGTCCTCTTGCCGCCACGTTCTGGCACACAATGCGGTACAGGGGACGGACTCTTGCCGCCACGTTCTGGCACACAATGCGGTACAGGGGACGGACTCTTGCCGCCACGTTCTGGCACACAATGCGGTACAGGGGACGGACTCTTGCCGCCACGTTCTGGCACACAATGCGGTACAGGGGACGGACTCTTGCCGCCACGTTCTGGCACACAATGCGGTACAGGGGACGGACTCTTGCCGCCACGTTCTGGCACACAATGCGGTACAGGGGACGGACTCTTGCCGCCACGTTCTGGCACACAATGCGGTACAGGGGACGGACTCTTGCCGCCACGTTCTGCCACACAATGCGGTACAGGGGACGGACTCTTGCCGCCACGTTCTGGCACACAATGCGGTACAGGGGACGGACTCTTGCCGCCACGTTCTGGCACACAATGCGGTACAGGGGACGGACTCTTGCCGCCACGTTCTGGCACACAATGCGGTACAGGGGACGGACTCTTGCCGCCACGTTCTGCCACACAATGCGGTACAGGGGACGGACTCTTGCCGCCACGTTCTGGCACACAATGCGGTACAGGGGACGGACTCTTGCCGCCACGTTCTGGCACACAATGCGGTACAGGGGACGGACTCTTGCCGCCACGTTCTGCCACACAATGCGGTACAGGGGACGGACTCTTGCCGCCACGTTCTGGCACACAATGCGGTACAGGGGACGGACTCTTGCCGCCACGTTCTGCCACACAATGCGGTACAGGGGACGGACACTTGCCGCCACGTTCTGGCACACAATGCGGTACAGGGGACGGACTCTTGCCGCCACGTTCTGGCACACAATGCGGTACAGGGGACGGACTCTTGCCGCCACGTTCTGGCACACAATGCGGTACAGGGGACGGACTCTTGCCGCCACGTTCTGGCACACAATGCGGTACAGGGGACGGACTCTTGCCGCCACGTTCTGGCACACAATGCGGTACAGGGGACGGACTCTTGCCGCCACGTTCTGGCACACAATGCGGTACAGGGGACGGACTCTTGCCGCCACGTTCTGGCACACAATGCGGTACAGGGGACGGACTCTTGCCGCCACGTTCTGGCACACAATGCGGTACAGGGGACGGACTCTTGCCGCCACGTTCTGGCACACAATGCGGTACAGGGGACGGACTCTTGCCGCCACGTTCTGGCACACAATGCGGTACAGGGGACGGACTCTTGCCGCCACGTTCTGGCACACAATGCGGTACAGGGGACGGACTCTTGCCGCCACGTTCTGGCACACAATGCGGTACAGGGGACGGACGGAGGGACGCGAGTAGCTTCCTACACTGGGCCTCACGGTGCGAGCAGTGGCAATCACCACCGCGCTCGCAGTGGCGTCGTCGCTCCCGACATCACCGCAACTGTCAGACTGGCTACGAAAGATTCTCTAGCAGTCGTCCTTTTCCTCCTCTTCCTTCTCCTCGTGCACCTCCTCCTTTTCGTCTTCTTCGATTGTTCTGTCTCTCAACGTACTCCACGCGGCGATAGCCTCTTCCCTGCCTCTGTCTGTCATGCCTGCCACCACAACAAAGAATGCGAGGAGTGTTCACCTACCCGTTTGCTGCAGGTGCTCCAGACTGATCGCAACAAAGACACTGGCCCCAGGGGGATGGGGGTGGGGTGGGTTGCGTTTCACGAGGGGGTGGGGGTGTGTGTGAGAAGGTAATGGGGGTTAAGAGGTGAGGAGGACCGCAAGGTATGTGGAGAAACGTGGCGCGCGAGATTCATTCAGACCCACAGCTCTTTCTCCCTCAAACCCCTAACCCCCTCCCCCTTTCCTCTCCTCCCTAACCCCCTCCCCCTTTCCTCTCCTCCCTAACCCCGTCCCCCTTTCCTCTCCTCCCTAACCCCCTCCCCCTTTCCTCTCCTCCCTAACCCCCTCCCCCTTTCCTCTCCTCCCTCAAACCCCTAACCCCCTCCCCCTTTCCTCTCCTCCCTCAAACCCCTAACCCCCTCCCCCTTTCCTCTCCTCCCTCAAACCCCTCCCCCTTTCCTCTCCTCCCTCAAACCCCTAACCCCCTCCCCCTTTCCTCTCCTCCCTCAAACCCCTAACCCCCTCCCCCTTTCCTCTCCTCCCTCAAACCCCTCCCCCTTTCCTCTCCTCCCTCAAACCCCTAACCCCCTCCCCCTTTCCTCTCCTCCCTCAAACCCCTAACCCCCTCCCCCTTTCCTCTCCTCCCTCAAACCCCTCCCCCTTTCCTCTCCTCTCTCAAACCCCTAACCCCGTCCCCCTTTCCTCTCCTCCCTCAAACCCCTCCCCCTTTCCTCTCCTCCCTCAAACCCCTAACCCCGTCCCCCTTTCCTCTCCTCCCTCAAACCCCCCCCCTTTTCTCTCCTCCCTCAAACCCCTAACCCCCTCCCCCTTTCCTCTCCTCCCTCAAACCCCTAACCCCGTCCCCCTTTCCTCTCCTCCCTCAAACCCCTAACCCCGTCCCCCTTTCCTCTCCTCCCTAACCCCGTCCCCCTTTCCTCTCCTCCCTCAAACCCCCTTTCCTCTCCTCCCTCAAACCCCTAACCCCCTCCCCCTTTCCTCTCCACCCTAACCCCCTCCCCCTTTCCTCTCCAAGCTAACCCCTTCCCCCCCTAACCCCCTCCCCCTTTCCTCTCCCAGCTAACCCCTTCCCCCCTCCCCCTTTCCTCTCCCCCCTAACCCCCTCCCCCTTTCCTCTCCTCCCTAACCCCGTCCCCCTTTCCTCTCCACCCTAACCCCATCAACCTAACCCCATCAACCTTTCCTCTCCTCCCTCAAACCCCTCCCCCTTTTTTCTCCTCTCTAACCCCGTCCCCCTTTCCTCTCCACCCTAACCCCATCCCCCTTTCCTCTCCTCCCTCAAACCC
Organism: Theodoxus fluviatilis; assembly: GCA_034096865.1. Lineage (NCBI taxonomy): Eukaryota > Metazoa > Mollusca > Gastropoda > Cycloneritida > Neritidae > Theodoxus > Theodoxus fluviatilis. The sequence continues at coordinate 36,044 of JAWQFJ010000379.1, forward strand.
CTAACCCCCTCCCCCCTTTTTCTCCTCTCTAACCCCGTCCCCCTTTCCTCTCCTCCCGAACCCCCTCCCCCTTTCCTCTCCTCCCTAACCCCGTCCCCCTTTTCTCTCCTCCCTAACCCCGTCCCCCTTTCCTCTCCTCCCTAACCCCGTCCCCCTTTCCTCTCCTCCCTAACCCCGTCCCCCTTTCCTCTCCTCCCTAACCCCGTCCCCCTTTTCTCTCCTCCCTCAAACCCCTTCCCCTTTCCTCTCCTCCCTAACCCCATCCCCCTTTCCTCTCCTCCCTAACCCCGTCCCCCTTTTCTCTCCTCCCTCAAACCCCTTCCCATTTCCTCACACCCCTAACGCCATCCCCCTTTCCTCTCCTCCCTAACCCCCTCCCCCTTTCCTCTCCTCCCTCAAACCCCTTCCCCTTTCCTCTCCTCCCTAACCCCATCCCCCTTTCCTCTCCTCCCTTAAACCCCATCCCCCTTTTCTTTCCTCCCTAAACCCCTAACCCCCTCCCCCTTTCCTCTCCTCCCTAACCCCCTCCCCCTTTCCTCTCCTCCCTAACCCTTGTCCCCCTTTCCTCTCCTCCCTAACCCCCAACCCGTATCCTTCACCTTAACCCTCTGTTCTCCTCCCCACCCTGTACAGCTCCTCGGCCCCAGATGAAAAGACCTGCAGGGGCCAGGCACTTCCTGGTCGAAATCCAATGCTTTTTTGTCAGATGAGGAGGAAAACCAGACTAAAGCAGGTGCACTGACAGTCCCTCCCTCTCCCCATCCTCTCCCCAACCCCACCACCTCCACTTCCCCCCATTATTGGTTGTGCGTTGAAGTGAGGAAGATGGAGGGAGAATCAACATTCCTGGCCTTCCGAAATTTATTGACCAGATAATTTGGCGGGGTCAGGTTGAACTTGGTTGAGATAAACACTAGCTTTCCCGCGGAATGTTGTGTACAAGGCATGGAGTAATGGTTAAAGTGGTGCGCCTGTGTGGCACCTACATCCACCTAGGTCCTTAAGAGTCCACAACATAATGCACGCACAGCGTTGCTTGTTAAGCTGTATATTGTCCTGTGTCAGTGAGAAAGAGAGAGACGGGGGAGGGAAATAGAGATAGGCACGCAGACAGACAGGCAGGCAGGCAGGGTGGCAGGCATATATGGACAGCACATAGCAAGGAGACAGGCACATAGAGGTATACAGTCGCTACATGCGCGCGCACTAAATGAGCGAGTGACAGACAAGTAAGCAGACTGCTAGACAAACAAACAAACAAACAAAAAATAATGAACAGAAACGGTAAAACCTGACATCTTCACGTATCTTTCTGCCCCCCACTCCCCGTCTCACACACACAGACGCGCAAACTAAATACGGAGAAAATAAAGAAGTATGAAGAGGATACGAGTTTTTAAGGGGTTGTTTTCTGCAGAATTCCTAGCCAAACCCGATGCTATTTTCAGGTGTGAATAGCATAGAATGGCTCCATTTTTCCTTTGCTATTTTTAACTGCAACAAGACCATTCGTGAGCCCACACTTCTTGCTTCATTCATCCTCACATTATCTCCACCTGTCTGTCGCGTTCCCCGCGAGATCCCTATCTCCACCTCGACACGCTTTACCAGGCTATCACGTACCTTCGCGTCTCGGCTCACAACCTAGCCCTAAGGCTCGGTGGAATTCCTGGGATGCCATCCAGGTCCCTCAGGGACTCAGGCGGAGTTGATTGACGTGTGCAGAGAAGGCCACGCTCCAATGAGCGCACATACACCCTAGACATCCAAGAGGGCGTGTCCCCCACTAGAGCTAGGCCGACTGACACTCGTCCATTCCTTGGGGAGAGACGACTCAGGCGTGGGAAAAGCGTTAAGGGGGAAATGTGTTCCAGAAGGCGGCGAAACAGATGCTGCTCCGAAGAGATCAGAGAGATCCCTAGCATCCTGATGAACTCACACGAGATACAGCCTTTGGGCACAAACTTTTTAGGTCAAAAGCCTCAGAGACGGGCGTCATGCACATTCTTGTGAGAGAGTCCATGGCGGAAGCAGTACTAAAGCAAACCAGTATCATTCTGAGCATTCGTTTAAATCATCGTATGTGCGCAAGTAAGGCGTGCAGACGAGCGAGAGCGTGTACGCGCGTGCCCGACATGAAGTATAAAGTGGAAGTGGCAGGTGTCAACATGGCTGAGTGATGAACATAAGTGAGCATGTGTGATAACCCGACTGATTCATGGCCTGAATCGGAGCTATTATCAAGCATTGCCAAAGCTTGGAACGTGTGGAATGGAGTGACGACAGTTGTTACGCATAGTCACTGATGCAACTCTGGCCATACATCTGCGTCAGCCTCCACACTGTTTGACTCACAGCCTCAGTGTCCAGGTAGACATTCCTGCGCCTGGAAACGGTGTCTTGATACAGAGAGACAGGACAACAAGCCGAAAATAGTTTCTTGCCAGGTCCTGTAGGAGCGCGTACACCATTATGAAGACGGGAAAGAAGGTACAACACAGTTGGAGTCGTCAGAGAAAGAGAAAGAGGATTGCAGGCGTGAAGCTCCACCCCCATAATCACATAACATACAAAAACGCGATCAATGACATAAGACTTCAACCAACGCAGCATACACCATGTATGCCATGTATTGTACAGCTTACACTATTGTACGGTACAGCCCACCCCCTGTGCGGAACAGCCTACACCCTGTATGGTACAGCATACACCCTGTATAACCTAACAGTGACTTTCCCGTAAGACCCATACTACGTGCGCAGGCAAGGACGATGTTGCAGTTTACTCGAGGGACCAAAGTGACGCGAAGTTCTGACAAGGACGCCCCATTACTCCACTGCAATTGTCTGGGACGATTTTTCCACCTTCACTAACAGTCCTAATGCATGTACAGATATTCCACTAACGTGTTTAGGTTCATCGCTCTCCAAGTGCCATTCGTTCCCAGCGGCTTGGACAAAATGAGATTTCACACAATCCGTCATCTCTCTGACGTTCTCCACACCCAAAACAATTTGTTTGCGACTGGCTTATAACGGGCAGAATTACCCATTTCTTGGAGTCGATGACTTGAGTAGTCGGTGACGACATAATGAAAGTGTTTTTGAATGTAAGAATGAAAAAGCAAAAAATACATAGGGACGTACGACTTCACAATTTTTCTGCAGTTTCTAACACATTCCAAATACAGAAAGGTTTTACGAACGTCAAGGAAAAAATCCACACTATCCATTTGCCATTTTGTTCTGACTCAACCAGTCTGTATTAAGTCAGGAACATAGTTCCAGACAATGTCCATCTCCATTAATTCCTGACATTCCCCATAGGCACCGATGCAGTCCACACCTATAGGGCCAGATTCTAAAGTTGGCATGGCAAGGACAAAACTATCCATATCTAATCACTGTAGTGGAACGACCCAAACAGTCCATGAACGACGCGATGACAGTCTTAGAGTCTCCTATCAGGATCAGCGGGCACGCCCTACCTACCACTCTGACGGAGACGATAAGACTACGGGACACGGAACAAAACCCGACCCCCCACGTCTAGCATTCCTCTCTCTCCAGGAGTCCACTGGAGTCATTCCTCTCCAGGAGTCTTTGGCAGTGATCGAATGCCAGATATGTTCTGTGACGTCCGAGACCATCACAGCTGCGGGTGGGAGAGCACCCCCTGGAATGAATGCCATTCAGAAAAGCTTCCACCTAAAAACAACTCGCGCCAATACCCAACTGCCCCTTGTTGCCGTGACTGATCTCCAAACGTTATCCGTCTCATATTTTCATAGCATGACCGACCCCATAGACTGAGCGACCCTAAAGTGGCTCGGGATCAGTCTGGGTCTCCAACATGGAACCAGGTACAGCAACTTCAATCCAAGCAACAGGAGTCTTGGGTCACGCGCGCAAGCATACCTTGAAAGTTGTCTTCAACCCTGGTTCCACAGACTGGCAGAACGGCAGCAAATCATTTAAAGTCATATGATGAGAAAGAAAGACAACGCAGAAAAACGATGCAGATAGACAATGCAGTGGAAAAGGGCAAGAGAAATAGAATAGAGCAGAAAAGAGAGCAGTGTAGTAGACGACGAACCAAACCCACAGGGTAGGATGGACAAAATGCCCAGGCCACAGTGAGCCACAAAAACTTAACTATCAAAATGGCACGAAATCGGGACATGGGGGCACCCAGAGACTATCAGGGAAATCTGAGGGGGAAAACTCCACAGCACAACAAAGTCTGCCTGCTTGCATCTCTCTCTCTCTCTCTCTCTCTTTCTCTATCTCTCTCTCTATCTCTCTCTATCTCTCTCTCTCCCCCCCCTATTTCTCTCTCTCTTCCCCCCCCCCCACCTCTCTCTCTTCCCCCCCCCCACCCCTCTCTCTCTCTCTCTCTCTCTCTCTCTCTCTCTCTCTCTTTCTCTCCCTCCCTCCCTCCCTCCCTCCCTCCCTCTCCTGCCAAACTGCTTTATAAATCCTTTCTGGTGAACGACTGGCTGTTAGCCATAAACAACCGAGAACTGTCTGGTACCATTTTCTTGGACATGAAAGAGGCATTTGACCTAGTTGACTATGAAATTATCCTTGATAAACTCTCGATGTACTTGAAAAATCCAACATCAGTCTCCATTTTCAGATCACACTTGTCAACGAGTTGTATTCCTCGAGACAAATCATAAAGTCAGGGGTTCCACAAGTTCAATTTTAGGTAGATTGCTCTTCAGCTTGTATATCAATGATCTACCATTGAGTATATTAAATGAAAGTATCAAATGCATTATGTTTGCAGATGACATTATCAGCGTAAGCGACAGAGGCATAAATTCCATCCAATGCGCCCTGAACGTTACCCTTGATGATTTACAAAAATGATGTTCATCAAATTGAATAGTTCTAAACCCCTCAAAAACCAAATGCATGATCCTTACTACAAGACAAAAACGTCAACAACAACCCTTAACCATCAACCTTATGCTAGAAAATGAATAGAAAAGAAGTACTGGAGACTTTTGTCCAACTTCAAAATTGTATTTCAGAGCTTTCGGGGCCAAGTAGGCTCCTTCTTCAGTGAAGTAAAAGGCTATGTGCGAACGAGTCTGCCAAATCTGACGTCGCACCACTGATGACGTAATGTACGATGCCCAGCAACGAAATCCACCTGTATCACAAAGTAACTAAATAGAAGTGCAAAAATAGAGTCTAGCCTATAAGGATTAACAGATATACACAAATTGCACTTAGAAATAAAGTACCACAAAACCTAACGTTGCGCTGATAAGCTAACACACCATATCAAACCTGCGCAAAGCACGAAATATAAAAGACAATACAATCAAACAAGAGAAGGCGAAAAATTACCGGGATAACACGCAGCAGACTTAATCGAAAGAGGGTAGTGGGGGATGCAGTCAGTTAAGGCGCATCTATCTTCAGTGGTCTAGAGAAAGCGAGTTACGCACTCGGCTACATATAAGCACTGTGACAACAGTTCAAAAACAAACGAGTGAGTGGGGTATGCGGCACGGGGTACAGGCATCAACAGCGGCGGCGGGTAACGGGAAAAGGGGTGGGGAGACAAAAACAGGGAGAGGGGCGTAGTCCGCATGCGGGACTCGGGACAAGGAGAGCCCAAGAAAGAAGTCAGAGGTCACCAGACCTGTAGGGCTGCAAGAACAACCGTGCATGCGTGGAAAGAATTATGGGAGGCACGTGCCACGTGGCGTTATGCACGGGAAAGGTATGTCACAGCACGGTCACAGGGTCACTGAACCGTGACCTAGGGTTCATGAGCCACTACTAGTGACTCCCGTGCCCCCACACTTCTTGAGATTCACTCACCCCCTGTGACCGTGCTGTGACATACCTTTCCCGTGCATAACGCCACGTGGCACGTGCCTCCCATGATTCTTTCCACGCATGCACGGTTGTTCTTGCAGCCCTACAGGTCTGGTGACCTCTGACTTCTTTCTTGGGCTCTCCTTGTCCCGAGTCCCGCATGCGGACTACGCCCCTCTCCCTGTTTTTGTCTCCCCACCCCTTTTCCCGTTACCCGCCGCCGCTGTTGATGCCTGTACCCCGTGCCGCATACCCCACTCACTCGTTTGTTTTTGAACTGTTGTCACAGTGCTTATATGTAGCCGAGTGCGTAACTCGCTTTCTCTAGACCACTGAAGATAGATGCGCCTTAACTGACTGCATCCCCCACTACCCTTCTTTCGATTAAGTCTGCTGCGTGTTATCCCGGTAATTTTTCGCCTTCTCTTGTTTGATTGTATTGTCTTTTATATTTCGTGCTTTGCGCAGGTTTGATATGGTGTGTTAGCTTATCAGCGCAACGTTAGGTTTTGTGGTACTTTATTTCTAAGTGCAATTTGTGTATATCTGTTAATCCTTATAGGCTAGACTCTATTTTTGCACTTCTATTTAGTTACTTTGTGATACAGGTGGATTTCGTTGCTGGGCATCGTACATTACGTCATCAGTGGTGCGACGTCAGATTTGGCAGACTCGTTCGCACATAGCCTTTTACTTCACTGAAGAAGGAGCCTACTTGGCCCCGAAAGCTCTGAAATACAATTTTGAAGTTGGACAAAAGTCTCCAGTACTTCTTTTCTACTCGTTTACGAGTCCAACACCGGCCTCCTGTTTTCTAGAAAATGAAATCATTGAGCAAGTCTTAGAACAGTGCTAGGCATAATTGTTGATGAACAACTAACTTGGGAACAGCATGTCAATTCCTAATGCAAAACTATTGCTAAGAACATTTTCCTGCTCTCTAAACCGAGGCATTTTGTCAACACCAATGCATGCGCAATGTTTTTTTCACGCACACATAAATTCCCATATTAATTTTGCTTCTGTTGTAGATGTAACAGGGTGACACAACTTTGCTGACTTTGCTTTCTGTGCATGAGCCGCTCCTATTTTCCAGTCTGTCACCATGTGGTCAGTTCGGCTGCCCATTCAGCACTGTTTTTCTTTCATTGTAAACATCCTCTCCAATTCCATCCCCACATCAGACTCTTGGACACAAATGCCTACTAAAGCCATACCCTCCCATGCCAGCCTCGCCTTCCCACCTTCCTTGCACTTGTACACCTTCGTGCCACCATTCTGTTTCTTCTGGACATCTGGTCTCTCCCAAGTTCTTGGACAGCAGATGCCCACTCTGCCCCCCCCCCCCCCCTCTTCCCATGCATTCCTGGTACAACCCCCCATCCCGCACCCTCTCCGTCCCATGCCACGCCTTTCTCTTGACCTCTCCCCGGAACCCGGCGTTTTCCGGTTTTATGGGATATATTGAGGTGACCGCTTGTGCTTAGAGTAAAGCAGAATAGAGTACGGACTCATTCTTGCAACTGCTGAATAAATTGATGAAATGGGAACCGACTGACTCCATGTGCCTCTGGGGGAGGGGCCGGTATTGCGGAGGACCGCTATTGCGGGATATTTTTTTAATTTCTTAAGGTCATTTTGATTCTTTTGTCCTATAACGACTAAAAAACCATAAAATTTAAAAAACTTTTTTTAACATTAATTTTTTATTTTTTTATTTTTAAGTACAAACATTTTCATCACCCAAAACGCCAAAACAAAAATTGTATGGTTTTTTAGGCGTTTCAGGAGGGTGAAAATGGTCAGAATCTGCCGGTAGGTTCCGTAGCTGGAGTTTTTATCAATAACGGGTGAAGCTTTATATTCTAACTCCATCCCACGTTTGACTCTCAACGGGTGGTCCCTATGCCCTAACTCCAGGGCCCGACGCTGATGTTGGAAACAAACGTGACAAAAAGTAACGCGTCCGGGTTTAGGTGAAACTCCCCGCACAGGCTAATAAGTCAGTCAGGCGGGGTGGCGGGTGCGGCCTAGGCTGAGCGCTATCGGTAAAACCCGATCAAGAAATTTTTGGGAACATTTTTTGGGGGGGGAAAAAACGAAAAAAAATTCTAAGTTAAAAAAGTAACACAAATTATGTTTAGTTTTAGGCGCTTTAGGCCAAAAGAATCAAAATGGCCTCAAGAACTTTTGACCCAAAAAAAATCCCGCAATAGCGGCCCTCCGCAATAGAGAGCCGACCCCTCCCTCTGTTCCTCTGCTGCCCAACACTTGGGAGGCAGGGGGAAAGTTCCCAAAACCTCCACCGTAGCCCCAGCAACGTCAATGCTGGTACCGCTACATATAGGATGGCTCTATGGCGGTGCACTTGAACAAGATTAAATCACTGTACAGACAAGCTGCCAAGTTTATTATTTCCGACTTAACATTGTCTACGGATGAAAAGATCAGAAATCTTGGCTTACTACCCTTCCAAAAACACATCGTCCTCAATAAACGCATCCTTATGCACAAAATTGTTCATTCACGAGCACCAAAGTATCTTACTGATCTCTTCATTTGTCCCCAAACAAGCCATTCACTATCTCGCAAAACTTTCATTCTACCACAACCTAGAGCAGACATTTTCAAAGGCAGTATTACATATTCAGGTGTTATATGGAATACACTCCCATTGCACCTAAGGAACAATACTTCCATGAAGTCTTTTAAAGCATCCATACGTGATTATCTATTCAGATGATCTCACTGCTGTCGCCAATACATATGACACGTATTTGCTTGAACTTGAAGACTCACTGAGCTGACAGTTGTCAAAGGCATCTACTAAAATCTTTGTCATTGTTGATCATATTCTTCATATACCTTACCAACTGTTGTACATAGATTAGCTACTGTGTATTTTTTCTTATCTATCCATGTTTTTATTCCTTTATGAGCAAGGACAGTTGGTAAGATAGGCAGAAATGCCAGAAATTTCATCCTTGATAAATAAAAAATGAATCAATCACTCACTCAATCAATCTCTCTCTCTCTCTCTCTCTCTCTCTCTCTCTCTCTCTTCCTCTCTCTCTCTCTCTCTCTCTCTCTCTCTCTCTCTCTCGCTCGCTCGCTCTCTGC
>JAWQFJ010000379.1:50000-52500 GCA_034096865.1 Theodoxus fluviatilis
AGAGAGGGCTCGCACCCAAGTCCTCGGGAGTTCTTAAACAGTGTCAGTCAATCCGCTTGCAGTCCTTGTGCAAGCCCTACGCAATCTCTGCTCAGTCCCGCTGCGAATCCCAAGCAATTCCCCGCAGACCTCCCAAACAGTTCCAAAGCAGTTCAGGAACAGTTTTGAAGCAGTCCACAAGCAATCTTTATTCAGATCCTCAGTAATCCCTAAGCAGTCTCGATCTACATTCAGATCCCAAACAATCTATAGGCAGTTCTCGAGCAGTCTCTAAACAATCCTAAAGTGATCCCACATAAATCGCTATATAAACTCCGAGCAATCACTACGCTGTCCCCAAATAGTTCTTACACGGTTTTCAAGCAATTCTCAAACAGTCCAATAGCAGCAGCAGCAGTCCCTGAGCAATGCCCATGCACTCAAAGCTTCTGCTGTGCGATCCCCAAACAATTTCTGAGCACTTCCTCAGCAGTCCTCGAGCAGTCGAATAGCAATCCCAAGGCAGTTTCTGTGCAATCCCAAGGCAGTTTCTGTGCAATACCCTGGCAGTTTCTGTGCAATCCCAAGGCAGTTTCTGTGCAATCCCAAGGCAGTTTCTGTGCAATCCCAAGGCAGTTTCTGTGCAATCCCAAGGCAGTTTCTGTGCAATCCCAAGGCAGTTTCTGTGCAATCCCAAGGCAGTTTCTGTGCAATCCCAAGGCAGTTTCTGTGCAATCCCAAGGCAGTTTCTGTGCAATCCCAAGGCAGTTTCTGTGCAATCCCAAGGCAGTTTCTGTGCAATACCCTGGCAGTTTCTGTGCAATCTCAAGGCAGTTTCGGTGCAATCCCAAGGCAGTTTCTGTGCAATCTCAAGGCAGTTTCTGTGCAATCCCAAGGCAGTTTCTGTGCAATCTCAAGGCAGTTTCTGTGCAATCCCAAGGCAGTTTCTGTGCAATACCCTGGCAGATTCTGTACAATACCCTGGCAATTTCTGAGCAATACCCTGGCAGATTCTGAGCAATACCCTTGCAGTCTCTGAGCTTCTGCTATGCTATCCACACACAGTTCCTGAGCATTTTCTGAGCAGACCTCGAGCAGTCTAATAGCAATTCCAAGGCAGTTTCTGAGCAATACCCTTGCAGTCTCTGAGCTTCTGCTGTGCTATCCACACACAGTTCCTGAGCATTTCCTCAGCAGACCTCGAGCAGTCTAAAGACGTTCTTGTGCAATCCCTATGCAGTTCCCAAACAATCCTTGAGATTTCCCTGATGGCCCGGGCGAGGCGGAGTGCGGATGGCCGGATACCCAGTGTATAAGTTGGGGCTAGATACCCACAGGGTAAGTCAGGATACCCACAGGGTAAGGCGGGGTGCGGGTGGCTGGATACCCAGTGGGTAAGTCGGGGTGCGGGTGGCTGCATAAGGAAAGAGGAGAAACTCAGATGAGTGGACGTCTGAGTGCAGCCAGCCGTACCAGCTCAGTGCACCTTGACCAGTCAGACGCTGACCCTTGCCCTCCAAAGCAGGTCACACGTGTTGACACCACCCGTCTCTGCACATGTATGGCTACTTCCCCACCATCGCCAAAGCTACCACGGTGTCCACGACAGTGGTGGACAATGACCGAGACTTACTACGACAGGAAAACAGGAGAGAGAGGGAGAGGGCAAAGGAAATTGCGTTTGCGACGGCAATGACGATAACGAAGAAAGCGATAACGACGACGATGACGAAAACATGGGAGACGAGTAGATTACGACGAGTAGGAGGAAGAGGAGGGAGACGAAGGAAGGGGAAACGGTTTAAGGAGGAGGACGAAGGTGAAGGAGAAGAAGGAAAATAACGACGACGAAGAAAAAAGAAGGTGAAGAAGGAGGTGAACGAAAAAGGAGTAGAACGACAGCAGGAGGAGGAGGAGGAGGGAGGAGGAGGAGGGAGGAGGGACGACGACGACGAAAAAGAGATAGAGAAAGAAAAGAAAAGAAAGAAAGGAGGAGGAGGAAAGAGGGAAGGAAAGAAGAGGAGGAGGAGGAGGAGGAGGAGGAGGAAGAGAACGGAGAAGGAGAGGATGGACGAGGAGGACGGAGGAGGAAGACGGAGGACGGAGGAGGAAGACGGAGGACGGAGGAGGAAGACGGAGGGCGGAGGAGGAGGACGGAGGACGGAGGAGGAGGAGAGATATAAGTACGAGCAATAGTAGTTCTGGCATTATAATCTGACACTGGAATGCTTACAGCGACCTAACTACACCTAATCCCGCGTGGACGAGACGGTTGTCCGACAAACCCCCATGCAGCCGTCTAGAGGGCGCTGTGTGCTGAAAGCCTGTTGTCGACAGCGAGTTGGAGGAATGTGGAAAACAGAATGTCTTCCACTGGGTCACTGTGTTTTGTCACTGGCGTTTCAGAGGAAGCTCACTATGGTGCTGTATACTTTCCCCGCAAGATCTGAGCATGACAGGGCACGACAGGTCATGCCACGATGAACATAAGACTTTTCCACTCATCCAACAGCAATAAGTA
>JAWQFJ010000379.1:55000-57122 GCA_034096865.1 Theodoxus fluviatilis
TGCGACTTTGCTGTTTTAGAATGGAAAAAAGAGAGGGAATAAATCATACTACTTTACTATCTTCATTGCAACAAATATCACTATTCAAACGGGTTTCCATCCCATTAGACCGTGATATCATTGTCCGACGTTTCTCAGATACTGACTGAAATACACAAGACAAAATCACTTACGTGCAATGTACGTTTTGGAGCTGAGAATCAATTAATCATATGTACAGTAGGAATCCTGGAACAGGTATTAGCGATTTATGTAAAAGTGAAGCAACATTTCATTAATCCTTCGTCTTTATGAGAGAGCGTTTTAAAAATAAGTATTACTTTGTCGGATTGAACCTTTCTTGTTTTAGTGTCAACTTTCTGCACTTTCTTTATCAGTTAAAAGCAAAATATCAAAACTGATCTTTCAATAGGTTTGAATGAGCCTAAGAATGTGTACTAATGCACGAAAACATCTCCCCAGGAGCGCTACAACTCTTCATGTAGAGCGTTCTTGCCGTCATTCTAAACTATGAACCCATAGACAACAAGGATAAATGCACGCCTACCTAGTGTCGAGAGTACTTCATTTTGAGGGCCATCATCTTCAATCCTAGCTTTTGTTTGGCGTGGTGCTCAAAACACACGATCTGGATAACTGCTCCTTCAAACACTCTTTTCCACCAGCTCTCGATGTGTTCCGGCCTGCCCCGATCTGCCTTACCGGCCAGAGCGTGTCAGACATACCACGAGTGCAACCACGTGCAAAGCGATAATCGGGCAAAAAGCCGTGGCTTTCCACAGCGGAGGCTTTCAATGCCATGGCGCAGTTGTGCTGGACAGAGAGGTCAGCTCACTTGACACACTTCCAGCAGTCCGCAGCGAATAAGAAAGGTCCGCATACCGGGGATTCGTTCCGCGAGGGATAAACATGTTGACACTCGAGCGACGACTGACTGACGTCGCCAGCTCTCCACAACACCAGATATTTGAATCACGGGATGAGTACTCCAAATTCTGAATGTCAGGTCCACTCAGCCCTCTTATCCACCCATCCTGCCCACCCTCCACCCACCCCCTCCACGTGATCTTCCAAGCCCCACCACATCATTCCTACCCTCATCCACCTCCCTATCCCGCCCCTTCTTTGCATACGTTACCGTTGAATTCTTCGCATCCTTTTACCCACAATATCCATTCCCTCCCAAGGTCTTCATCCCATATCTTGGGCGCCACCTCCCATCCCCATCCCCAACCCCCTCTCACAGTCTACAGTCTGTGTCTGTCTTTTGGTCAGTCTGTGTCTGACCTCCTTTCTGTAAAAGGGTCAGTCTGTCCAACACTGTGTCCCTGCCTCCAACTCTCCCGGACTGCCTCTCCTCTGCATCTTGTCATCCATCTGTCCCACTCCCACCCCACCCCCACCCCCCACCTCTCTCTCTCTCTCTCTCTCTCTCTCTCTCTCTCTCTCTCTCTCTCTCTCTCTCTCTCTCTCTCTCTCTCTCTCTATCAAACACACACACACACACACACACACACACACACACACACACACACACACACACACACACACACGCACACACGAAATGATTTATAACTTCATGAATACAAAAACCATTTACGTTGTCAAATATATTTCAGGCAACCCTGTACATGAATTTTGATTTGTCTATTCTTTGGAACTGGACTGGTGGCTATGTGTTAAAATGTCTGCCTGCCTGCCTGCCTCTCTTCCCAACCTAAATCCCCCTCCTCTTTCTCTCTCTCTCTCTCTCTCTCTCTCTCTCTCTCTCTCTCTCTCTCTCTCTCTCTCACACACACACACACACACACACACACACACACACACACACACACACACACAGAGTAGACAAGGCCACACCGAGGTTGACCTGAGAGTTAGTGTGCTCACGGGACACCTGCAAGACCCACGACGGAGACGTGTGGTCGAGCAGCAGCTCATCAAGCTTTTCGGCACCCACGGGGCTGGACTGAACCGTGACCTAGGGTTCATGAGCCACTACTAGTGACTCCCGTGCCCCTACACTTCTTGAGATTCACTCACCCCCTGTGACCGTGCTGTGACATACCTTTCCCGTGCATAACGCCACTTGGCACGTGCCTCCCATGACTTTCCACGCATG
>JAWQFJ010000379.1:57132-74632 GCA_034096865.1 Theodoxus fluviatilis
TGTTCGATGGGTCGAGAGAAGGACAGACCCAAAGTGGGTAGCGAACGGAGCACAGAAGCGCCGCGGCTAGGAAAGTGAGTAGGTGGGGTAGGAGGAGGAGTTGTGAGAGTTACTTGAGTTAGATGAGCAGGAGAGAGAGGGGGAGGAGAGACAAAGGGAGAGGGGAGATGCGATGCTATGGAACAAAGAAGGGAGCCGGGCAGGTACAGAGAGGGAAAAGGTAGTAGTGTGAGAGCGTTTGCACAGGTTGAGGAACAGCGAGAAGAAGATGAGAGAGAAGAAGAGAGAGACAGGGGGGTAGCTAGGGAAAGGTGGGAGGAAGAGCAGGAAAGAGAAGTCAAAGAGGGTATTGTGGTGGCGTTGGATAGAGAGGGTGGGGGAGAGGGTGGGGAGAATGGGAGAATGGGAGGGACAGGGAGGAGAGGGAGGGGGGCGGAGAGAGAGAGGAGAGATAGGAAGGAGACGTCAGTTGAGGAAAGCCTATAGTGGAAAGCTTGCAGTCGACAGAAACATTGTCAGTGGAGGCAGAAGAAGAGAGGGAGAGAGAGAGAGGGGTGGTGAGGATTTTTAGAGGAAGAGAGAGAGAGGGAAGACGTCCTAGGAGCAAGAACGGTAAGAGAGGAGTGGAATGCTTCAGCGGGGTTCGAGGAGGGGGAGCAGGGAACAGATTGGGGAGATTGGAGAGACAGGAGAAGCGAGCACGCCTGGTACGGAAGAGTAGTAGGAGTGGAAAGCTTGGATTGACGAGTTATGGGCAATGGAGGACAAGAGGATAAGAGACTATGGACAGGAAGCGAGAACGGAACGCTGGATTAGGGAGAGAAAGAAGGTATAGGATGGAGAGGAGCTTGTCTAGGACGACAGAAAGAAGATGAGAGAGAGAGAGAGAGAGAGAGAGAGAGAGAGAGAGAGCAAGACTAAAGGTGACAGGGTTGCTAGTTCTAATGGAGTAGCAGGCTGTGTTCATCTGGAATGCAGCTCCACAGACAGTGTATTACAACATGCCGTCATTTCAGCGACAGCCACTGCAAAAAGCCCACATGGCCATGTCATAAATCTCCCCAGTGTCATAAAGCCTTCAGACTGTACAGTCAAATTTCAGGAATTTCTAAATGGGCTCTCAGTCTCTATTTGCAGTGTCTGTATTTAGCACAACAAACAGATCAGAGTGCAGGCTTCCCTGCTCAGACACAAATGCTGAGAGCTCCATGCTCAGTTCATTTGAAAAAAGTCATGAGTCATTGCCAGAATGTGTGTAATGCACTTCATGGAAACCATTAAAACTTTACGGCCATTTTAACCCTTCCCCATGAAAAAATACCCTCTTTTACACTCTCATAAAAATTCTCTGATACCATAATCCTCGTACACAAAATAATTGGGAAAATGAGTCATTCACATCTAAGCAGTTCATAAAATAGTCATAGGATGTTAACAAATTTATATTCTTTTTTATCCCACAAGATGATTACAACAGCCTCTTCCAAATGAAGTTATTTGCATCACAAGGGGATGCTACTCTGAGAGACAAGTGAAAACAGGTACTAACTTTTTTCTCTCTACCAATTCAGCAAGACATGATCTAGCTTGTCTCAATGAGAGATAAAACCAAAACTCAAGGGAACAGGCTGTCACTATCCTAAGCATCATACTACGTCATCTTCACAGGCTGGAAGACTCTGAAAAACTGCATTTTCTCCTTGAAATGATGTGTCAAACTATCCACTTTTATAAAGAAGTGTGTGTGTGTGTGTGTGTGCGTTTCAAAAACAAAATACACAGAGCATGCAAAAGAAACAAAATATAATTTTTATAACTATTTCTAAATGACAAAGCAAAAGAGTAAACTTCAGTATAGCTTAGAAAAGCAAAGTCTATAACAGGCCTGACAAAAATGCTGAAATCACTTTTTTCCCCTTTTGATGATCATGAATGTTTTAGAGACAGGAGTCACGCTTGAATGAGCCAGTGCAGGGAGGTCACAAAGAGATGAGGAATGAACAATGGGATTCTGAGTGACAATGGCTGTCCACTAACTCTTCGCTGGGCTGTCACTCCTACATACTTGCCTAGAGACCTACTGACCCCTAAACTTAGGGGGGGGGGGGGGAACGGGACTGGACATGATGGTCTACCTATTATCTGATATAGGGGAAGCACATTCTTAAGTGTCTCCTGGCTCTGCAATAAAATAGGATCCTCTATTTTGACAAAAGGTGAAACATTTCTTGCATTACCTGCATTCTTCTGGAGTATGTGAGACATTAGTGTCCGTGACACTTTTCCCTTGAAGAGATGTAGAGAGACATTAGTGTCAATGACACTTTTCCCTTGAAGAGATGTAGAGTGAGTGACATTAGTGTCCATGACACTTTTCCTTGAAGAGATGTAGAGAGACACCTAGTGTGTATGACACTTTTCCCTTGAAGATATACATGTAGAGAGACATTAGTGTCCATGACACTTTTCCCTTGAAGAGATGTAGAGAGACATTAGTGTCCATGACACTTTTCCCTTGAAGAGATGTAGAGAGACATTAGTGTCCATGACACTTTTCCCTTGAAGATATACATGTAGAGAGACATTAGTGTCCATGACATTTTTCCCTTGAAGATATGTAGAGAGACATTAGTGTCCATGACACTTTTCCCTTGAAAATATGTAGAGAGACATTAGTGTCCATGATATTTTTCCCTTGAAGAGATGTAGAGAGACATTAGTGTCCATGACACTTTTCCCTTGAAGATATGTAGTGTCCATTAGTGTCCATGATACTTTTCCCTTGAAGAGATGTAGAGAGACACCTAGTGTGTATGACACTTTTCCCCTGAAGATATGTAGAGAGACATTAGTGTCAATGACACTTTTCCCTTGAAGAGGTGTAGAGAGACATTAGTGTCCATGACACTTTTCCCTTGAAGATATGTAAAGAGACACCTAGTGTGTATGACACTTTTCCCTTGAAGATATACATGTAGAGAGACATTAGTGTCCATGACACTTTTCCCTTGAAGAGATGTAGAGAGACACCTAGTGTGTATGACACTTTTCCCCTGAAGATATGTAGAGAGACATTAGTGTCAATGACACTTTTCCCTTGAAGAGATGTAGAGAGACATTAGTGTCCATGACACTTTTCCCTTGAAGATATGTAGAGAGACACCTAGTGTGTATGACACTTTTCCCTTGAAGATATACATGTAGAGAGACATTAGTGTCCATGACACTTTTCCCTTGAAGAGATGTAGAGAGACATTTGTGTCCATGACACTTTTCCCTTGAAGATATACATGTAGAGAGACATTAGTGTCCATGACACTTTTCCCTTGAAGATATGTAGAGAGACATTAGTGTCCATGACACTTTTCCCTTGAAAATATGTAGAGAGACATTAGTGTCCATGACACTTTTCCCTTGAAGATATGTAGAGAGACACCTAGTGTGTATGACACTTTTCCCTTGAAGATATACATGTAGAGAGACATTAGTGTCCATGACACTTTTCCCTTGAAGAGATGTAGAGAGACATTAGTGTCCATGACACTTTTCCCTTGAAGAGATGTAGAGAGACATTTGTGTCCATGACACTTTTCCCTTGAAGATATGTAGAGAGACATTAGTGTCCATGACACTTTTCCCTTGAAGATATGTAGAGATACATTAGTGTCCATGACACTTTTCCCTTGAAAATATGTAGAGAGACATTAGTGTCCATGACACTTTTCCCTTGAAGATATGTAGAGAGACATTAGTGTCCATGACACTTTTCCCTTGAAGATATGTAGAGAGACATTAGTGTCCATGACACTTTTCCCTTGAAGAGATGTAGAGAGACATTAGTGTCCATGACACTTTCCCCTTGAAGAGATGTAGAGAGACATTAGTGTCCATGACACTTTTCCCTTGAAGAGATGTAGAGAGACATTAGTGTCCATGACACCTTTCCCTTGAAGAAATGTAGAGAGACACCTAGTGTGTATGATATTTTTCCCTTGAAGAGATGTAGAGAGACATTAGTGTCCATGACACTTTTCCCTTGAAGAGATGTAGAGAGACTCCTAGTGTGTATGACACTTTTCCTAAAGAGATAGAGATAAACAGTTTCTCCACTTAGCTGTGAAATGTCATGTCACACTGACATTTTTAGTGTTTAGTTTACACCTACAAAGTCCACACTATTTTTCATGGTAATGATTTTACTGTTGGGATTTTTTCCCTCTCCGAACATGATGATGAAATATTGTTAAATGGTTATTCTCATTCCTACGCTTGTCAATTCTTCTAATTAGAAACCATGATTAAATTCTAGAAGTAAATAACTAACGTTTCCTAAAATTCACTTAATTATACTTTTATCATTCTCAGGGCTTTGTGGCAACAAGTATTATTACAGTACTCCCATCTCTCTAAAACAAACTAATTCATTTACTAATTAATTAATTAATTAATTATATATATATATATATATATATATATATATATATATATATATATATATATATATATATATATATATATATATATAACCCTGTAGATGATAAATGTTTCTGCACACAACCAACCACATCCTCCTTCATTTCCAAATACACCCACCTTCACTGCAGAAGCCAAGATGAGTATCCCACATTTGAGCACAGACTGATGCAAAGCAATTGAGTTCAGCATCAGGCCAGATGATTTCAAGATAAAGAGTTGTAGCACTTCCTTCTATAAGTCAGTCAAAGTAATGCACCCCAGCACTGACTGCGCAGTCATCCACATTACCAACCCTGTATGAGCATTGTAATTAATTTCAAAACAAACAGCAGACATTCAGCTGAAACACTTATTTATTCAATAGAGAAATCCTGATTTTGGGACCAATGTTAGACAATTAGATAGTTTCCCTTGAACTCTGCATGAGAGGAGTCATTTAAAGACTGATTGAGTGTCAGTTTCTATTAACATTGTTTCATTCAATCCTGGAAGAGTCATTTGACCGCTCCAGCTGGAAACTTCAACATTTACAAAAGAAAATTCACAGCAGTGAGTCACAGCAGCCTGTGAACAGAAAAGTAAGCCAAACTTCCAGCCAAGTCCATAATACTCCTAGGGTTAGATAACAAATAAACATCTCTCTGAGGTATAAAATTTGTCCTGCATAGGATACTACATGCATTATTTGACAACCCAAGTTTACAAGCGCATGGCTGCCAGTATGTCTCCAATCATCATATCATTGTTATTATCATCAGTGTTTAATCAACATTCCAAGTCAGAAGGAAACTTTCATGGCCAATAAGATTAGATCACACATGGTGAAATAACTCTAAATATTATATTACAAACGGAACCCTCAACTTACAAATGATTTAGCCATGCAGGGTTAGACACTAATTCTCAAAACTGCTAGTGCTGGCCAGCTTCGGTTAGGAGATGGAAAATTCACTCGCCTGAAGCCCTAATCCACTGGCCCCAATACATGTGTCCCCAAATACAGTCATCACACTAGTCAAATAAATATGTGCATCTCTTACTATAATAATGTGTTTAGCATTGAACATACAAAAATACAATGTCATTATGAGGGCCTGACAAACAAAACATGCGGCTTGGAGGCTGCCTGCACAGCCGTGTCATTTTTAAAGCTGTTGGGTGCTTCAGTTCTAAAACATATTAGAGGAAAATGTTGTCACCTGTTCAGGCAAGTCTAGATCAACGTTTCCTTCCCCAAAGTGAAACAATGTGGTTGCCCAAGGCAATCAAGCAATCACTGGTGTGGGACTCTGGCAGTCAGTTTTGCTATGACTTGTCTCCTTGTGCAAGTGACCAAAGGCAACAGAGAAAGATGTCTGCTACCTGGTTTGAAATGACTAGATGTCCAGCAGAATGGTCAAGTGGGTGAACGATAGTTGCAGTATGTCAAGATTGTCATACATTCACATTGAATGTACTTTCTGATTCCTAGAGCCGAGATATCATTCTCAGCTTTGGGCAAGGGTGTCAACAACTTGACAACTTGGCCAGCTGCCAACCAGAAGGATGAGCATGCCATTATCAACAGCTTTGATGAGCAATGGTCAAGACTGTTATCACTATTATCACATGCATGGTCACAAGCATGATAATTAGGGAAAAAAAGCGTATGTTTAAGCTATTTGTCTGTAAAAGGCAATTTTCATGTATTTAAATTTGTGGATAAAGCATACCTAAAAGCAAACTCAAGCAAGTTGGGTTACAAAATATAGTTCAACTAGGATTCTGAATCATAGGACTTAAAATAATGCCACCATCTAGCAATGTAACATTCCTAGATACCAACTAAGTGAAGCTATAATTAGCATAAAGTAAGGTATACCAGTCACTATTTTTCTCAAGATGACAGCTATGGAATGGCCCCCACACACAGCATAAAGTAAGGTATACCAGTCAAGATGTCCTCTATGGAATGGCCCACACACACAGCATAAAGTAAGGTATACCAGTCAAGATGTCCTCTATGGAATGGCCCCCACACACAGCATAAAGTAAGGCATACCAGTCAAGATGTCCTCTATGGAATGGCCCCCACACACAGCATAAAGTAAGGCATACCAGTCAAGATGTCCTCTATGGAATGGCCCACACACACAGCATAAAGTAAGGTATACCAGTCAAGATGTCAGCTATGGAATGGCCCCCACACACAGCATAAAGTAAGGTATACCAGTCAAGATGTCAGCTATGGAATGGCCACCACACACAGCATAAAGTAAGGTATACCAGTCAAGATGTCCTCTATGGAATGGCCCACACACACAGCATAAAGTAAGGTATACCAGTCAAGATATCCTCTATGGAATGGCCCACACACACACCATAAAGTAAGGTATACCAGTCAAGATGTCAGCTATGGAATGGCCCACACACACAGCATAAAGTGAGGTATACCAGTCACTATTTTTCTCAAGATGACAGCTATGGAATGGCCACCACACACAGCATAAAGTAAGGTATACCAGTCAAGATGACAGCTATGGAATGGCCACCACACACAGCATAAAGTAAGGTATACCAGTCAAGATGTCCTCTATGGAATGGCCCACACACACACCATAAAGTAAGGTATACCAGTCAAGATGTCCTCTATGGAATGGCCACCACACACAGCATAAAGTAAGGTATACCAGTCAAGATGTCCTCTATGGAATGGCCCACACACACAGCATAAAGTAAGGTATACCAGTCAAGATGACATCTATGGAATGGCCACCACACACACCATAAAGAAAGGTATACCAGTCAAGATGTCCTCTATGGAATGGCCACCACACACAGCATAAAGTAAGGTATACCAGTCAAGATGTCCTCTATGGAATGGCCCACACACACACCATAAAGTAAGGTATACCAGTCAAGATGACATCTATGGAATGGCCCCCACACACAGCATAAAGTAAGGTATACCAGTCAAGATGTCAGCTATGGAATGGCCCACACACACACCATAAAGTAAGGTATACCAGTCAAGATGTCAGCTATGGAATGGCCCACACACACACCATAAAGTAAGGTATACCAGTCAAGATGTCAGCTATGGAATGGCCCACACACACAGCATAAAGTAAGGTATACCAGTCAAGATGTCAGCTATGGAATGGCCCACACACACAGCATAAAGTAAGGCATACCAGTCAAGATGTCCTCTATGGAATGGCCACCACACACAGCATAAAGTAAGGTATACCAGTCAAGATGTCCTCTATGGAATGGCCCACACACACACCATAAAGTAAGGTATACCAGTCAAGATGTCAGCTATGGAATGGCCCCCACACACAGCATAAAGTAAGGTATACCAGTCAAGATGTCCTCTATGGAATGACCACCACACACAGCATAAAGTAAGGTATACCAGTCAAGATGTCCTCTATGGAATGGCCCACACACACAGCATAAAGTAAGGTATACCAGTCAAGATGTCCTCTATGGAATGGCCACCACACATTTTTTTAACTGGATGATGAGAAAGGCAATGCCAGAAGAAGAAAAAAATGTGCCAATTTGCTTGATTCACAAAATGAGGCACCACAACTCAGGATGGTAAAATGAGACGAATAATACAAACCAACTCTCATTTTACAAAGCAAACACACACACACACACACACACACACACATGGGCATGCATGCACAAACGCATGCGTGCACACACACACACACACACACACACACACACACACACACACACACACACACACACACACACACACAAAGCAACCATGCTGCAAGGGAGGTAACTTCATGTGAACTCTGCAAATCACTGTATCCAAGCACAGAAAAAAGGAATGTCTACCATAACAACAACAAAAATACTCAACTAATTATCTGATATCCCGAATGTTACAATAGAAACACAAATAAAATTTCACACTGAAATATCCATTCCATGTCTCAGCACTGTTACTACTTTTAAAATTCAATTAGGCTACCACCAAGTATCTAAATAAACATTATCATTGTTTTAATAAGTAAATATGTATTTCGAGAAAAGTTACCAAAAAACAAAACAATGAAAGAATGGGTAAACAATATCTAAGAGATTGTGGCAATGCCAACCTTCTGAAGAGTACTGAGTACTACAAGTCATTATTTGTATGGGAAGGATGATGTCTTATGGCTTATCAATATCAGCCTTTGCATGCAATGCGAGGTATTGATCACGAAAAATCATTAAAAGTGCTTAGAATAAGATCTAGCCAAGTCATTATTCCCTGGTTATCTGTCACCCGTTACAAATCGATTTAGGAGACATAGTGGGTTAACCCTTACCTTCAGCCCACAGGGAAAGATTTTTAATGGGATCATGAGAAAATAGTTCATACAGTTTATGTCAGAAGGCATGGTAAATGAGTGACCCATTATCCCTCTGAAACAGGTGCATATCCTACAGGTAGTATATACTGTGAGATTAAAAATATTATATTTTGATTTTTCTTTTCATCATCATAATTTAAAAGGGAAAGAAAAAAGAAGAAAAAACTCCCACACCTCACTCATACAGGAATAGGGGCGATCCATCATCAGCTGCAGATAAGTACTGCATAAACATGCTCATGATGCTGACGGCATGTCCATGAATAATCCATGCATCACAACATGGAGATAGCATATTCAGGTGGTTGTGTGTGACCGAGATGTGCACTGTTTTGAATAATAAAAAGACAAAAGAAACTGATCCATATAGTTTTTAGACTGTCTCAAACTCGTGCATCAGTATGCGTCACAATGTATCAATGTCAGGGAAGACACTTCCTTATTTAACGGCTGTCCGTGACGTCACCTGCGATTGCTTTGATCTTCGGGCTCGCTGGGGAGTGCGACATTTTCAGGCCATTACGAATTAACAGGACCTGCCGCACATAAATTGTGGAAAAGTGCCCCGTCAATACACTACAGTGTAGACGACGGGGAGCTGCAAAACATCTTGACTTCGTCAAACGACTGAGTCACACATTAACTCCGACACAGTTTTCGCAACTTTCCTTCGCAGCAGCAAAGCAGTGCACTGACCGCATAAAATCTACATGTACTCGATTAATCGTCACAAAAATAGATCCGACGATCGGCAGGGAAAAGAAACGACAAAAACACGACGGCATGCACACAGCGGTAGTTGATCGTACGAGAAAGAGAGTCTCAGAGAGAATCGATGTTCATTTTTGTGATGCTGCGTGAGAAAGTTCCTCGCCAGCAAGTTTGTCGAAAGTCAAGGCCGTCCGCCTACTCAGCGGCTCCATGCAACCTTGCTGTCAAGTTGTGCGAAGAACCGCAACTCTTCTCGACTCCCCCTCCGCTGCTGCCACCGTCGCCATCCTCACTCCGGACAGTTACTAGGTGGTTGGCGATGGAGACAAGGCTAAGAGCTACAAAAACACAAAGGAACTCACCGACGAAATGTGCACTAAAGCGAAAAGGCTCCCCGGCTGCGTGGCGAAGGCTCCATGGGCGAGTTACATGGGGGTCGAGCCTGCAGGCACTCTTCTCCCACCGAACGCTCAGCTCTGACTCACGCCAATATGGCCGCACGGCTATGTCAGGAATTTCCCTGCCGTGACGTCACGGGCCAAACTAGCAGATGCGGCTGGGGCAGTGGGCTGGGGCGCTGAGAGGCGCGTACACGTGCAATTGCCGTGGTGGTGACGGGGAAACCGCGAGAAAAACATGACGTACTGCTTCCGCCGTTCGAGGTGAACGATCGCTTTGAGTTCGAGCTGTTGGAACGGCTTTCTCAAAAATGATGGCAGCGCTGTGATCACAGTGAAGATGTTGCAGTAGCGTTTGCTTTTCATCGTGTGATATACAGATCCTTTTCTGTTTTGATTTAGAAATGGAAATGTTGTAGTCGAAGTCCTGTCTTGTTGCCTATTGAGTGGATTAAGTTTAACCCGGCAAGAACTCACCAGAAAGATTTTCTCAACAAGAGTTGCAGAAAACTAAATTTATTGTTTGATTATATATATCAGCCCTAGCTAGTACTTGTAGTAGGCTATCAAAATGCATCACTCAAGAAAAAATTTGAACCAGCCAGAATAAGAGCAAGTCAAGATTTCTGAAGTTATTCGCCTCCGAGGAAACGCGTACGGATGGCGCGGTGGGACAGTTCCTCCTTACCCCCAGCCCCACAGAGGGACAGTTCCTCCTTACCCCATGCCCCACAGAGGGACAGTTCCTCCTTACCCCCAGCCCCTCAGAGGGACAGTTCCTCCTTACCCCCAGCCCCACAGAGGGACAGTTCCTCCTTACCCCTAGACCCACAGAGGGACAATTCCTCCTCACCCCCAGCCCCACAGAGGGACAGTTCCTCCTTACCCCCAGCCCCACAGAGGGACAGTTCCTCCTTACCCCCAGCCCCACAGAGGGACAGTTCCTCCTTACCCCCGCCCCACAGAGGGACAGTTCCTCCTTACCCCCAGCCCCAGCCCCACAGAGGGACAGTTCCTCCTTACCCCCAGCCCCACAGAGGGACAGTTCCTCCTTACCCCCAGCCCCAGCCCCACAGAGGGACAGTTCCTCCTTACCCCCGCCCCACAGAGGGACCGTTCCTCCTTACCCCCAGCCCCACAGAGGGACAGTTTCTCCTTACCCCCAGCCCCACAGAGGGACAGTTCCTCCTTGCCCCCAGCCCCACAGAGGGACAGTTCCTCCTTACCCCCAGCCCCACAGAGGGACAGTTCCTCCTTACCCCCAGCCCCACAGAGGGACAGTTCCTCCTTACCCCCAGCCCCAGCCCCACAGAGGGACAGTTCCTCCTTACCCCCAGCCCCACAGAGGGACAGTTCCTCCTTACCCCCAGCCCCAGCCCCACAGAGGGACAGTTCCTCCTTACCCCCAGCCCCACAGAGGGACAGTTCCTCCTTACCCCATGCCCCACAGAGGGACAGTTCCTCCTTACCCCCAGCCCCAGCCCCACAGAGGGACAGTTCCTCCTTACCCCCAGCCCCACAGAGGGACAGTTCCTCCTTACCCCCAGCCCCACAGAGGGACAGTTCCTCCTTACCCCATGCCCCACAGAGGGACAGTAGGAAGCCAACATCTAGCTTAAAGACGGTGCTGTAGTCCGGAACAACAGAAATCCCGACATTGGTCCCAGACTTGGGTATAACTTTTTCTTTTCGCCTCGACGAAGAAGTTAGACGCATACCGGTAACACTAACAGAATGAATGTACGATCGTGCACTTGAAATGTAGTTTTAACGCTAATGCCTGCTTGTCTTTTGACAAAACTTGAAGATGCCAGTGTTTTGACTGACAACTGCATGCGAGTGAACACAATAGACAATGGTCGTCTTGGAGATTTTTACTCTAGTATGTTGTCGTTTGACTTTTAAACGTAGGGGCCTACGTGCGTTCAACGTAATATATATGCCTTTATATTCGGTATCGAGTGTGCCTACAGCGTGACCACTGCAACTCTGGACTTCTTTGCAATGGACAGCATATGGCCAATGCTGACCAAGGGGAAAAGTTGGCACCACTGACAATTTAACTTGCGTTCCATGCTTCCCTTAACTTCGTGTTTTAGGCACTGATGAAACTCATACTTTTTCATGGATCTTGTCAAGCGCTCAAAAATACACAACTCGGCCTCAATACTGCATTTAATAAGACATCCTCTCTAATCCCATACCATTTACCATACCATCCTTTGGTTGCTTCTTGTCTTTCGTTTCTTCTCACCCCTTTTTCGCCTTGCAGCCTCTGCAGACCTGTTTCAGTGTTTGCGTCGCTGTACGCATCGGGGTCCACTAGTGTAGAAGAGTTATCTCCCCCTCGTGTTCCCACCCTCTCATTCTCGAGGCAGTGAAGTCCTGTTCACAGCTAAGTTGCTCCTGACTGCAAGCCTTAAAACAAAATCAGAAGGAAAGAAAAGAAAGAAAATAACAAGTGCTGGTAGTGGTCGTAAAACTCTACCTGTTATATGTTACATTAAAACGAGAGGCCGTGAAGTTGAAACTCGTCCCTACCCTGTCTTCTCCTCAGCCGAAAACCACATTGTAATGTTGGGGTGCTTTGCTCGGCAGTTGAGCTGCGCACCCAATCAGAGATACACCGGAAAGCATGAAGAGACGTTATGCACATGCATATTATGTATTAATAAATTCTCGCAATTTTTCTCCACTCCCACCCCCACCCACCAACCCATCCCACCCCAACCCCATGCGCCAAAGCACAAGAGAGTTTCGAAGTCTCGAATCTACAAAGGCTGTTGCACGATATCGTACATTAATGTTCTTGAAGCATAAAGCACACAATGCAGGCAAAGTTATCTATCGTTTGTCAAAACGGAGACAGATTACAGACATGCGGAATGTGGTATAAGATGAACAAAAGGTGCAGATATCACTTTATCTGGTAGCTCCGACGAGTGCATATTTTTATCACTTGCGTCTGACTAAGAATTTTTAGTTTAAAATGTGGGCCGTTTATTCATTTATCTTGCACTGCATTCAGTACCCTTTTTAACAATCGACCACGAACTTGTTGGCCTCGCATTGTGGGTTTCATTAATTAACAAATACGGTGGATGAGTGGTCGTATAATTTAAGGCTGATGAAGCACGCAGAATGCAGGATCTTATCAGACGTATTGCACGAAAATCAGGGGAACTCTGTAATAATAATAATAATAATAATAATAATAATAATAATAATAATAATAATAATAATAATAATAATAATAATAATAAATTGCATTTATATAGCGCACTTCTGTACAACTCAATGCGCTGACATAACCACATTCACACGCAGACATTCATCAACAAACTTACCAACATAATATACGCACCGAGTTGTAAAGGGACCTAAAGTTAATCGTGATGATTGCTCACAGTTCCAGAGCGTGAAGCACGAAAATCGTCAACGAAGAGCTCCAGCCGTCTGCTATAACACAGACAGTAATGACAGTGACCGCCATTCTATGTACCCTTGGCTAGTGTGGTAGCACGGCAACCCCTAATGATATACTAGGTTTCCTTCAGACGATAAGAGAGGGGACAGAGTCACCAATATGACGAAACTCGGCTTGCTTACTGTAACGCTCCTTGCTGTTACCCATCTGGCGCACTGTGTGACGTCCACAGAGGTGAGTCTCCACTCCTGGGAACAGTCGTCCAGGGCTTTGTTGGGGAAAAATTCCGCAGCCAGGCGCCAAGTATGAGTCATGATGTAAATATGGGACGGGTGAATTACACTTTTATAATATAATTCGGGCATAGTGTGCAGATGTCAGAAACGTCGTTTTCTATTTTAAACATCCCTATCATAAGCGTAACTCCAATGCTGGGTTAAAGTTACAGAAGTAGGACAACGTCGTACGGACAGAGTTTGCGCTTTTTAGTGGGCAGAGAGGCGCCTGCCAGGCTGCGGAAGATTTAGGCCCACCCCATTGATAAGGCGAATAGCTAGGGAAATCGACACTCGGCTCGCTTTTACTATTACCAGTTGTGGTGGTGTTTGTGGTCGACTGGCCTCGCATAGCCTACGGAGACTGATGAGCCGTAAAGCCCTTTTTTAAAGATCATTGTTTCGGTACTAAAATGTGGTTCAAAACATTGGCATTTGTTTTTTCATTCCACGATCTCTCGTACTGTATGTCTCTATTGATCTACCCCCTGTGGAATTGCGCAGACCCACCGAGTCTCGATACGCGATTCATCAAAGGCGAGTAACTAGGGATATCTAGACTCGACTTGGTCTAAATTTAACCAGCTCCAGTGACTTTGTAGTCGGTGGCCTTGCATAGCCTACAAAGGTCGATAGGCCGTAAAGGTTCATTCATTCGTTCGTTTATTCGTGCGTTCATTCATTCTTTCACATTTTGTTCCCACAGGACTGTCCCCCTGTGGGTTCGGGGTAAGAATTGACCCACCGCGTCTCCCTACGCGATTCGTAAGAGGCGAATAACTAGGAACACCGTGACTTGCGTTTACTCTATACTGTTCAAGTGATTTTCGTGCTTACTGGCCTTATATAGCTTTCAAAGGCTGATAGGCCGTAAAACTCCATCCATCCATCCATCCATCCGTCCATCCATCCATCCATCCATCCACCCCACAGGACTGCGTGCGCCTCCTTCAGTACTCCACTGACGTGCAGCACTTCCACCACGGGCAGCACTGGGAGGAGCGCTGTCGCTCGTGCCGCTGTCTCAATGGCGAGGTGACGTGCGCCTCCTTCAGTACTCCACTGACGTGCAGCACTTCCACCACGGGCAGCACTGGGAGGAGCGCTGTCTCAATGGCGAGGTGACGTGCGCAGCCAAAGTGCCTGGTCTCGCGCCGGAGGCCGTTTGTCGCTCTAATGTCAAAGAAAATGGCTCCCGGAAGTAGTAAACAAATGACTGCTCGTATTCAGTCACTTAAGGCAATGTGACCCCGTGTGTCTTGTAAGGAATTTATCCTATGAAGAGGCTCATTTTCGGTAGGTTTTTTTTCTCCGGTTTGTCTCCTTTGTACACAAGTCCTGTCGATGTTCTCCTATAGCTTGCACCGGGAAGTCCAAGTCCAGAAATCGAAAAGCTTTATTCACGCACTGGTCTATACACAGCGCAGTCGGTAATCGACATTAACATAACTTCTTTACCGGGCTCAATCCAGTGAGGACACTATCACTGTTATCCGCACTCTCATGCCACCCTGATTTTACTTTTTTAAGGTTATCTAGAACTTTTGAGACATCAGAGCTACCGCGCCTTGGCTACCCCACGTACATGTAACTAGGCAACTGAGGTGTGGAGAGATGTGGAGGATACCAGGATGCTCTAGTACATTGAGCACTGTCGCAACAAATCGCAGGAATGCCGCTTTTGACGTCACGCTCTGTTCTTGCCTTGCGGTGGTCCGAGGACGACTGCTGCTGCCTGCGAGTGGGCTGTCTCAAGAATGGGACGATGTACGACTTCGGGCAGACCTACGTTGTCAAGGATGGAAAATGTCGCCACAGTTGAGAGTGCCGGCCCTACGGGCAGAGCTGTACTATCGGCCCTTGTTAACCCTCTCCACGCTGTGCAGCCTTATCAACGCCTTCCACGCTTGATGAAATGGACCAACGAGAGCCCCAGCACCAACTCATTTCCAGGCTACCTCTTGGAATGCCTGCAAATTGGGCATTCTACACTATTCTCTATACAGAAATAATAAACCTTAATGACTGTTCTCTCTGATCAAAATGTTTTAGTTGATTCACTCTTAATTGCAAGGATGCAAGAGGAAAAGTAGTCATGGATTTATGGCAGAAAAATGTATGGGACATTTTGGAGATGTATGAGATCGAATTGTTGTGTGTCTGAAAGGAACGCCAAGAGAAGTTTTACCAATGAGTAGCATTTTAGGCTAGTTCGAATAAATTAAGTCAAACTGAAATGAACGAGCAGTAGTTTGTGCAGGAACTTTTACTTTGTGACTGTGCATTGGGGTTGTCTTTGACTAAGGTCTAATCTTGCTATCGATACTGTTGCATTTTAGTATCTTATGTAGACAGATGGGATGCCATGAGTAGCTGAGTGCATCAAGACGATAAAGCTTGGAATAAAGAGTGCATGTTCTATGAAAGAGAAATTTAACATGCAAGGCACTGATAAGTAATAGCTGGCATGTTTTATTCGTCTTTTGAAGTGAAATAAAAGTTCTCAAGCGAAAAATGTGTTCATCCTTCAATCGCGAGTTTGAAATTATTTTCTTCCTGTAATACTATTTTAAATTAAACTCGGGGCATGCATCTCCTTAGTCTCCAATTTCCACCCCTTCAGCGGGGCAGAAAACTCTAAATCCCATGGCGCCAAGACTGGATATATACATAGAGCGATGCGTGCCGGTGTCGCGAAATATTTTATCCCTGTGATATTTTATGGCGGAAGTGCTTCTCCGCATGCGCGATATTGGGTGCGAAAATAAAAATTAATGTTAGTCTTTCCAACTTTCACGTCACCGTTTGCTACATTAGCAACACTGTTTTTACACTGGTTTGATCAATTCAGTGGTTTAAATCATGGCATGCAGATTGTTGTACACAATTTCGCGCATGCGCAGAAGCACTTCCGCCATAAAATATCACAGGGATAAAATATTCCGCGACACCGGCACCCTGGCGTGGTGCAGGAATCTCGCCCCATGCGTCGCTGAAATGGCCTTCAAGTGAAAAAGACAATCATCGTAGGAAATCTTTCTCTCTCGTTTCTATTGGACGATCCTCCTGTGGGTTCGGGGTAAGAATTGACCAACCGCGTCTCCCTACGCGATTCGTAAGAGGCGAATGACTAGGGACACCGTGACTTGATTTGCGTTAACTCTAAACTGTTAGTGATTTTCGTGCTTAATGACCTTAATAGCCTACAAAGGATGATAGGCCGTAAAACACCATCCATCTATTAAACGTTATTAATGATAAATGCATTGGCACCAAAAGAATGCTCTTTAATTTTTTTGGGACTACTGTGCCGCCATCATGACAAGGCTTCTGGTTTGCATTTTTTAAAGGCAATGAATCGACTACTTGTCCTCAAAGGGGTGTTCATTCTGATTAGGTATAAATGATTTCGTTAAATTGTTTGTTACAGTAATATTTTTCTGCAAGGATCTGTGTTTCTCCTCTGTGAAATAACCAAATTTACGGTACAGATGGTCATACTGTCGGAAAATAATCTTTTAAATCCCAAGTTCGACAATATTGACCAAAACTGACTCTTTACCTTAGAGCTGGCACCAAAACATAGCATTTCTCAACGTCCAATGAAAATGCAAACGAAAGTTTCTCTGGACGGGAGACTCCTTCGCGTGACAATTTCTTCACATCGCAACCACGAATCGGTAAAACCACAATGAAGCATTGGGGTCTGCCGTAAACATCGTTACTAAATGTTTGTGTTAACGTTCAACGAATCTGTCATTCTTGCCTGTTTTGTGGATGACGAGGGAAATTGAGGTGTGAATTTTGCCCTGTTTGCCCTTAGTGCTTTTTCGTGTAAAAGATTCTACACAGCCT
>JAWQFJ010000379.1:79632-82132 GCA_034096865.1 Theodoxus fluviatilis
CTGTCTCTGTTCAGGACCTCCGTGCTGCTGCTGTTCTTCCACTGCGAGCTGCACGTACCCTTTCAGCGGAGACCATGGCAGTAGCGCAACGCCCTCCAGTTGGCACACTTCAAAGGCGTCTAGCTCACTCTCGCGTGACAGCAGGCTGTATTGTTGCTGCAGTCGGAGCAACACCGACAGTTGAGCGTTTTGAAGGAATGAAAAGACAGACATTTTGTGTTAAGCAGACATTTTGTAAAGATACACATGTAAATGGATACATTACATTACATTACATTACATTACCTAAATGAGGTGTGTGTGTTTTTTTGCGTTTCCGCAGAGCAGTCACAAATATGATCTTCCCTGCAAGAGTACGTTGGCGAACAACCAGCCACACTTATCAACGCAACTTTATTAATGATCTGGATCTGGCGTAGTGGGTGGACCTGGTGCAGTGGGTGGACCTGGCGTATTGCGCGGGTGGACCTGGCGCAGTGGGTGGATCTGTTGGCAACTGTGTGAGGCGACTAGATGCTGGGGTTCGGGATGACGTGGCCGCTGTACTGCATTATATCATCGCAACCAGAACCGACCGTGTAAGCATGGGCGTAATGGTATATAATGTGTGTGTATGTGTGTGTGTATGTGTGTGTGTCTGTGTATGTGTGTGTTTCTGTGTATGTGTGTGTTTCTGTGTGTGCGCGTGCACAGTATGCTTGTATATGTGGACACATTTGTCAGTGTATGTAATTCGACATAAACATAACCTGTTCCATCCCTTCTTACCCCCCCCCCACCCCCCAATCCCAACCCCACCCCTCCTTTCCTTTCTCCTTCTCTGGTTACCTGCAAACTGACGAGGCGGGGCAATCCCATGAACCTGGCCAGGTCTGCCATTTTCTGCAGGTGCCAACCCTGCAAGTTGCTGCCTCCCACGTAGCGCACCTTGCCGCAGCGTACCAGGTCCTCCATGGTCCGCAGCGTCTCCTCCACAGGCGTCCCCACGTCCCAGGTGTGCATCTGTCACACACACACACGCACACACACACATACACACATGTATGTATATGAGACTGAGTTCCACTGCGCACGGTGAGACGATTATTTATAGAGAGATGAAGGCGTGAATTCTAGATCTCCCATTCCATCCACTGACGCAGCAATTAATGACCACAATTGATACAGAGACATACTGTCACGCGTGTAGTCATTAGAGATAAATTAACTCTGTGTGTGTGGTGTGTGGTGTGTGTGTGTGTGTGTGTGTGTGTGTGTGTGTGTGATAGAGAGAGAGACAGAGACAGAGACAGACAGACAGGCAGAGAGACAGACAGAGACAGACAGACAGACAGACAGACAGACAGACAGACAGACAGACAGACAGACAGACAGACAGACAGACAGAGACAGACAGACAGACAGACAGACAGACAGACAGACAGACAGACAGACAGACAGACAAACAACAGACAAACAGAGACAGACAGACAGACAGACAGACAGACAGACAGACAGACAGACAGACAGACAGACAGACAGACAGACAGACAGGACCAGACCAGACCAGACCAGATAGACCGACCAGACCGACCAGACCGACCAGACCGACCAGACAGACAGACGGAGAGACGGAGAGAGAGAGAGAGAGAGAGAGAGAGAGAGAGAGAGAGAGAGAGAGAGAGAGAGAGATTGATTGATTGTTTATTTGCGGCCAACGACCCGTCATGTAGGTATATGCACATATATACAAATTAAAAACATTTGCGAATCAGTTGGCATAGTAAAATGTTTTCTCCTGATAAGAAAGTGACATATCAAAACTCTTCCATATGTGATTACATTTAAATAAAATGAAATATATGTACACCGACGTCAAATTGTTCACGTATTAAATTTTAGTCTAATGCTCATACTGAGAGTCTGATAGGAACTGACGAGGGAAAAGAAGAGAGAGAGAGAGAGAGAACTGGAACTCTTTATCAAGCCCGCTGCTCGCTACACGTTACAAGAAAAACAAAGTGTCATGGACACTTAGAGGTTTACGTGAGGTAACGAGGTTATGTTGGAGAGCTTCTGGTCTCTGAGAATTAAGGCGTAGTAAATATACATAGCTACGTCTCTTGTTTTTCTAGGGTCTTCTCCCTGTAGTAAATGTATACAGCTAGTGTATGTATTTCTCTTAAGATATCTCTCAAGATATTTCTTTCGAAGTTCGTTATAGACAGGGCAATGTAGGATAAAATGATCTTCATTCTCAGTGGCTGTACAAAATGCACACTTAACATTTAAGTGGTGTCGATTTACAAACGGCTGGTTTGTCTGCAGATTGTTGATTCCAAAGCGAAATCTAACAAATGCATCCCGAAACTTTTTAATAGTAAGAGTAAACAGGTACTCTTCTAGACCAAATTGACCTTTGAGTAATGAGTACCAGTGGTACCTAGAACTCGTTGCACATTTATCATGCCATGTTTGGTGCCAGCAGTCTTTAAGTCTTTGCTTAAATTGATTCAAAAAA
>JAWQFJ010000379.1:87132-92132 GCA_034096865.1 Theodoxus fluviatilis
GACCTGAATGTATCACACGACCTTGGCGTAGCACGCTTTTCTTCTGTGTACAGTGAACTGAAGTTACGACCTGTCCAGTGCAACAGATGATAAGAGTGAGAACGTCTCTCGCTGTACAATTGCGTGACTGACTAGTAGCTTTATGTGGTGACTTCACTGACTTCCTAGGTGTCTGTCTATAACTGTCTATATGTATGTCACTGCCTGTGTGTCTATCTGTATGTGTACGTGTCTGTTACTGTCATTCAGTTCGTGTGTGTGTGTGTGTGTGTGTGTGTGTGTGTGTGTGTGTGTGTGTGTGTGTGTGTGTGTGTGTGCTTGTCTGTGTGTCTGTTGGTCTGTCTGTCTCTCTCATTGTCCGTCCGTCTGTCTGTCTGTTACTATCTATATGTCTGTCTGTGTACGTCACTGTCAATGTGTGTGTGTGTTAGCCTCTCTCTCTCTCTCTCTCTCTCTCTCTCTCTCTCTCTCTCTCTCTCTGTCTCTCTCTCTCTGTCTCTCTGTCTCTCTGTCTCTCTCTCTCTCTCTCTCTGTCTCTGTCTTACACTCACACACACACACACACACACACACACACACACACACACACACACATCATCATCATCATCACAACCACCACCACTACCATCATCATCATCATCATCATCATCATCATCATCGTCGTCGTCGTCGTCATCTTTCTCACCAAGTCATCAGGAGAAGTGATTTGTACATACCTGAGTGATAAGCAATCACGACAAGATGGACGATAAGTGCATGGGCCTTCACTCCCTCCAAAGCCTGTCGACTTGACTCGCGGCAATCCTCCACCTAACCCAAGTTCACGTACCTTGACCCAGTTTGTCTCGAACTTCCTCGGGGTTTCATGGTGTAGCACTATCTGCACACCACCCGTTAACTGCACAGCACCCGTTATCTGCACAGCACCCGTTATCTGCACACCACCCGTTATCTGCACACCACTCGTTATCTGCACAGCTGAGGGAATATTATGGTCTGCTCCCCAATTCACAGTGGCTTAGTCGGAAATCGGCAGCTATTTTTTTATCGATCGATTTTCTACAAATCGATGTACAAAATAAGTAAGCCCTTTATGCGGCAACATTTGAATGAAAAGGGCGTGATAGTATTCGATCTACCCATGACAAGGACTTTGTGGGGATAACTTATTAACGTAGTGACCAGATATAGATTTGAAAAATTAAAAAGTATCTTCGTAGAATATTTGCATGAAGTTTCTGTCATTTAAAATATTTATATCAATATGCCCACCCCCACCCCCGCCCCCCACCCCCAATCAGATTTGTGGATATTAACGTAAAAAGGTTATTTTCCACAGCTATGCAGATAATCGCTGCCAGTGCCGACAGTAGCACAACACGTTTGCTGGTCTTTTTATTGCATGATCTATTTTTAAAATTCCATTTCAGACTGAAGAACTTAACATGTCTAGATGGATTTCTTACAAATACTGTCTTGCTCACACTGCTTCAGATTTGTTACATTGACAATACACAAATTTACACCATCACCATCAACACGTCTCTGTTTATTTTAGTCATTTCATTTCCAAAAGACTTAAGTGCGACACATTTGCTTTGGCACTCAGCAAAGATTGAGGCTGGGAACTAAAACCTGTGACGCACACGAATGACTGATAAATTGATAGTCCGTGAAAATGAGATATCTATGCCACTTCCAGGCATAACTGTAAAGTGGGGGTGGGGGTGGGTGGGGGGTGGGTGGGGGTTGGTGGGAGGATCTATGTTTACATTTTTTCGATTCATAGAAACCAACACACGAGGCCTTCTTTCATAAATTAGCAGTAATAAATGACATATTAATCATTCAAGAATCCACATTAAATTGCTTTTGATTTCTTTCTCTACCTGTCAAGTGACAGAGACCACAGAAACATGTACTGGTATAGTGTTGATTACCATTTGGTTTGTCGTAGTGTATAGGATGTGGAGTTCACACCTGCAGTTTTAGCCTAATTTTTGTTTTAGTAATCCGCATGGCTTACACATGAAAAGAATGAAATAACAAAGAAGAATGACTTCGAGAATCAGGTGATCGAGGAAACAGGAGAAAGGAAGAGGAAAGAAACCACGCAGATTTGAGAAGAATGCAGGCGCTGGAGGGAAAAAGAGCAAGGAGCAAGACCCAGGACAGGAGTGGAGGATGAGTGACTGGAGGTACTGGACAGATGGGAGAGATCAAAATGATGCATGAGGACTCGAGGGAGTTGAAGGAAATGGATGAGAACTCTGTAGAGGATGAGACGGAAATCGATAACATTTGCTGCCTCCATGTCTGTTTCGCTTGTAAACATGTCTGTCGCGTTTTGCAAAAGCGTGCGAATGGTGTCAATGAAACACGTTCTGCATAACGCTTTTGTACAGAGTTTTAAAATTTGGTTGGCCACCATCTGTCTCAAGGGACAAACCGTCACAATGGACTGCACGGTAAAGTCAGACTGGTGAGCAGTGATGGCTGTGGGTGAAAAACTTCTTGAGTGGCTGTCTCTCAATCCCACGTTTGGTCCACCTTGCCTCGATCTTCTCCTCAGGCTGGGCCCTCTACATGTTCTCTGAGAGCACGTACTACATGTATACTGTTTGCCCGCTGATACCTTGTACCTCCTGCAGCCTCGGTCCTCTGCTAATAACTTGCAGCTGTCTTGATCGATGCCCGCTGGTTACGTGTTTTCATGCTTGCAGACATCCATGAACTTCAGACAGAATAAATAGATAGAGTGAGCCTGCTTCAGGCTGGACTTCTGTAATAGACGTCATGTCCTCCCATGAGATGCCCAGGATACATATGATCAGGCAGCGTGCGTGGAAACTGTTGAGCATCTCTTGTCATGAGCATAGACACTCCTAGAAGTGTCTATGTCATGAGCTATGGGTTCAAGCTTCATTGCTGTAAATCAGGGTACTATAAGAACACGTACATTTACATGCCTGCATGGTACTCCTGGAACTGTGCATTCATTGTGAGATTTATTTTGTTGATCCGGACCTACCGGCGACGTTATTCTGTAGTTGTATAATCTTGTGAAATTATCTTTGAAAAAGACACTGGTAGGGACCGAGGAAAGCAGCACAGCATGAAGAAGTTTCCGCAGAACTATACCAAGGGAAGTTACTCTAATGCAAAACACGAACTCGGCGCTTCGAGTAGACCTCTGAGAAGTAAACAGCCGCAGATCTACAACCCACTATAACACATGTCACCAGGATTTCGATGTCTGTCATTTAGGCAGACATTGACACTCCGGTGTAGTCTGGTTTCAAAACCTTGTGACCTTAATCTTTGGCTTGGAGCAGCGAGTAGATCTTTTTTTTCAGGCCGTGGCCACTTCACGACGACCACCTGTCCATTAAGGAGTTCAGCCCACAGCGAACGACCCTGGAACGTGGTCCAAGGCATCGCGCTGTCCTCCCCAAACGCCATGGCACTTCAAGACTACACGCCACCGCCATGGGCAAATAGACTGAACTGGAAGCCTAAGTACAAAGTTCAGGTACTTGGCTGTCTCTACGAAAATTGCAGCATGCACCGTTCGTAGTCAACCTATGTCCCATTATTGTCTTGATTGCGTATCGTGTACGCGAACCTATGCCCACATCAGCATGCGTGCATATTATGATGTACATGTTACTTGTGTATTGAAAATAGATTACACAAATGTCTCCCCTGTGTGTGCGTGTGTGTGTGTGTGTGTGTGTGTGTGTGTGTGTGTGTGTGTGTGTGTGTGTGTGTGTGTGCTGTATGTGTGTGTGCATGTGCATGCATTTGTGTGTGTGTGTGTGTGTGTGTGTGTGTGAGAGAGAGAGAGAGAGAGAGTAAGAGAGAGAGAGAGAGTAATAGAGAGAGAGAGAGAGAGAGAGAGAGAGAGAGAGAGAGAGAGAGAGAGAGAGAGAGAGAGAGAGAGAGAGAGAGAGAGGAGAATTACAGTGATTTCAAAATTCGTGTTATGTAGGCCTATACATTTCCTAAGAAGAATTTTTCGAAAAGTTGTGCACACGTTTTAGTATGGGATGAGCAGTGTGCTACTGGTGTTCAATGCAAACTTGTCTCCATACAGCTGGCCCTCCCCAACACACCAATACACCCATGGCAACTGTCTGGTGTGCCAGAACGTTTCAGTCTTCACATCAAGCGAGATGATCTCACAGGCAGCACTCTCTCAGGCAACAAGGTACGTGAGATGGTACAGATTTTACCAGCAGAAGCATTTGTTATGTTGTGAGCGTTATTGTCCATTTCCCTTTCCAGAGAAAAGTGTAAAACCACGGATTCTTAATCCTACTTGTAAATCTATCAATACGAAATTTTAAATACTTTAATTGGGAATTTATACCAGTCTGGACATTAACAATAGTTGTAAAAATACATGAAATCTTATTGCAAGCTAGAGCTCACTCATTTTGTAAGTCTTATCTGCACTGGCACAAATGTGATAGTCATAATGTGACAATTATCTGGACAAATGGTTCTTATGCTTAGTGAGAAGCATATCTTTTTATTTCAAAAAATGATGAAAGGCATGCACTGGTCATTTACAGGATGCTCACTTTCCAGGATACTTCAACTTTCAAGACACTCATTTTTGCAGCTTTGTTTAAGAGACTCTGCCACCTGTAGTCTTCCTACTTGACTTTTGGCATTTCTAGCTGTTGCTTGCAGGTACGGAAGCTGGAGTTCCTCATGGCTGATGCCCTGCAGCAGGGCTGCCAGCATGTGCTAACTGCAGGGGGAGTCCAGTCCAACCACTGCAGAGCTGTGGCAGTGGCGGCTGCTCAGCTGAGACTCACCTCCCACCTTTTCCTGCGCTGCGATGCTGAGGTGAGATACAGGGATGCTGAGGTGAGGTACAGGGATGCTGAGGTGAGGTACAGGGATGCTGAGGTGAGATACAGGGATGCTGAGGTGAGGTACAGGGATGCTGAGGTGAGGTACAGGGAAGCTGAGGTGAGATCCAGGGATGC
>JAWQFJ010000379.1:97132-124632 GCA_034096865.1 Theodoxus fluviatilis
GTCTCATACCTTTGTGTCTCACACCTTTGTGTCTCATACCTTTGTGTCTCATACCTTTGTGCCTCATACCTTTGTGTCTCATACCTTTGTGTCTCAGACCTTTGTGTCTCATACCTTTGTGTCTCATACCTTTGTGTCTCATACCTTTCTGTCTCAATCTCTCATACCTTTGTGTCTCATACCTTTGTGTCTCATACCTTTCTGAGAGACCTGCATACCTAAAACGGAAAAGTTTCATATCTGTGACACTTCCACCTATTGCAGCCACTGAGAACAGATCCAATATAGACATCCTATCAGGGAAAGCAGTATCTTCATCTTTGACAATTGCAAAAAGTGACTAAGGTGGTGTCAGTGAGAAGGTGGTTTCAGTGAGAAGGTGGTTTCAGTGAGAAGGTGGTGTCAGTGAGAAGGTGGTGTCAGTGAGAAGGTGGTGTCAGTTAGAAGGTGGTTTCAGTGAGAAGGTGGGTGTCAGTTAGAAGGTGGTGTCAGTGAGAAGGTGGTTTCAGTGAGAAGGTGGTGTCAGTGAGAAGGTGGTGTCAGTGAGAAGGTGGTGTCAGTGAGAAGGTGGTGTCAGTGAGAAGGTGGTGTCAGTTAGAAGGTGGTTTCAGTGAGAAGGTGGGTGTCAGTTAGAAGGTGGTGTCAGTGAGAAGGTGGTTTCAGTGAGAAGGTGGTGTCAGTGAGAAGGTGGTTTCAGTGAGAAGGTGGTTTCAGTGAGAAGGTAGTGTCAGTGAGAAGGTGGTGTCAGTGAGAAGGTGGTGTCAGTTAGAAGGTGGTTTCAGTGAGAAGGTGGGTGTCAGTTAGAAGGTGGTGTCAGTGAGAAGGTGGTGGAGGATTCCTGTTGTCAGAAGGTGGTAGAGGATTCCTGTTGTCAGAAGGTGGTTGAGGATTCCTGTTGTCAGAAGACCTGGTGGTTTTGCTTCAGGTGCCATGGGATTACTGTGTGTGATGATGCTACCTACTTTCATGGACATGTCAACGAGCAGCTGCAGAAAGTGGGCCTGGGTGACGTAAGTAGCGAAGACATCCTGGACATCATTGACGGCTACAAGGGACAGGGCTACTCCCTCTCCACGGAGGAGGAACTGGGTAGGCATTACCGTGTCATTGGATCCAATGTTACTGCTAGCTTTTACAGCTTAAAAAACCCACAAAACTCCTTGCCTGTGCTGGCAGGCTTTGATCAATAGAGCAGTGACCTCTTTTGAAAACATTCCTTGAGTCCTTCTCACCAGAGCCAAGGAAAAGAGGAAGGCTGCTGCTTAGAGCACCCCTCAGAGACATGCT
Source organism: Theodoxus fluviatilis (assembly GCA_034096865.1). Lineage (NCBI taxonomy): Eukaryota > Metazoa > Mollusca > Gastropoda > Cycloneritida > Neritidae > Theodoxus > Theodoxus fluviatilis. Next base: position 98,420 of record JAWQFJ010000379.1, read on the forward strand.
AGTGCCCCCACTGCCCAGGAGTGTGCAGCTCTGGCATTGGTCTGCTGAGGCACACTGGACACACCAGGGGAGCTGAAGGACCACGCCGTCCACCTTGGTCAATTCCAATGGGTCGCCACTGAAACTCCAGGCTTTCAGTTAGAAGAGTTTTTGTGCAGTATGACCTCTTTTGTTCTTACTTTACACTTGAGCTAATACATGTCAAGCACCCAGTGTTATCATCATGGTTTACATGTACGATTATCGCAGTCCATCAGAAATGTGGGGGGTTAGTAAGATGGAGTTATCTCCCTTCCATGTGATTTCATTGACTCCTTCATATGCAGTGCCCTGTAGGATTCTAGGCCTCCAGTTTCCATTGAATCTGTTCACATGCTCAGAAGTGTTTTCTCTGTATTGAGATATGTGTAGTGGGATTTTGTTTTTCCTGCTGAGTTGATAGGCATTTGCTCTGAAGTAGCTGAACACAGTGCTTTTGCTGTTCAACAAATGAGAAGTCGCTAAATAAATGTCTGATTTTGTTGAAAGGAGAATTTATTTTCAGTGAAGAAGACCTGATAAGAGGACTAAATAGAGTGCTGAATCTATCTGATATGGTTAGAAATAATTTGCTCTTATGTTTTATATCGTTTGTTAGCTGTTTTGTATTTTTGCTGGTAGGTTGGGTAGGGTTGGGTTGGGTTGAGTGAGGTTGAGGTGGGTCATTTGGGTAGCTGGTTCATTTCATTTGCTATCCTGAGTATAGAATTTCCATGCAGTCGACTGTGAAAAGTTTCAGTGATTTATTACATCTCATTTCTGTTGCTCAGTTTTACCATGCAGCAAGCCACAAAAGGTTCTTCTCTTGTTTACTGAATGTGTAAGTTCATTCCTGAGACATCATACTCATACTCACTCACAATTGTGTGGAATGCCTCAGGTCACTTCAGTGGTAGCCATAGAACTTTTACTCTTAGTAGACAAAAATGATCATCCATCCATCCATCCATCCATCCATCCATCCATCCATCCATCCATCCATCCATCCATCCATCCATCCATCCATCCATCCATCCATCCATCCATCCATCCATCCATCCATCCATCCATCCATCCATCCATCCATCCATCCATCCATCCATCCATCCATCCATCCATCCATCCATCCATCCATCCATCCATCCATCCTTCCATTTACCCACCCACCCACCCACCCATTTGGTGCTGTTCACTGCAGACTTCATCACGCTGGTGAGTCGGGAGACAGGGCTGATGCTGGACCCCACCTACACAGGCAAGGCTGCCTTTGGCCTGCTGCAGGAGCTGAGGAAAAACCCTGGCCGCTTCCAGGGTTCCCGCATCCTCTTCCTGCACACAGGTAAGTCTTGTCATTTGTCCAGGTGAGTCTTGTCATTTGTCCAGGTGAGTCTTGTCATTTTGTGAACTGCCAACATGACACCTGTCCTAACTCATTCAGGGCAGTTTGGTACTGCACAAAGCACTTACGCAAGCCAGGGATGCATTATTTTTATGTCTTTGAATAATTTGCACCCCCCCAATAAAAAGATGAAATGCTTGAAATTTAACTTTTTATTGACTTACCTCCAGGATATATCAACTGTAAAGAAAAACTTCAGAGGCCATATTTGCAAAATTGCTTCTAGCACAGCATCATGTTCAAATGGTCAGACCTGCAACATTTTGATCCAACAGTGTTCATATTCATATCAAATTGATTAGAATAGACTGTCGATTTATAAAATACTGTAACAAAAAATTCGAGTTTGACTGGTTTTTTGGTAGCTGGTTTCATATGTAGCAGCAAATCTTGTCTTTGAAGGCGGAGGTGTGGTTTTTAAATTGTGGGTCTCAACCATATCTGGGTCTGTGACTGCTTCATACTTTACTTTCTCTGTTCATTGGTCCATTACTTCAAATCTTGACTGCCGTCTGGCAACCAACACAGAAACAGACAAATAGGATGAACTCGTCAGGTACAGGCACTGCTTACTTTTTCACTCCCTGGGAAGTATTCCACCCACATCCTGGCACTTTGCTGCAAATTGAAAAAAGAAGTGATAAATAATAGTATGTGATGTCATATTTTTCTCATGTACTTGAATGCTCAAGGGACCCTCGCCATCTCTACGTCATCTTTGCAGGAGGCATTTATGGCTTGTTTGACGGGAGACTGGACGATGTGCTGAAGAGACCGGCATCAGAGACCAACAGAGTGACCATGTGGAAAGACAAAGCCCAACTCCCTCAAACACTGAAGCTGTAATATTGCTTCCTCCAGTGCAGCTCACTTCCATTCAGACTTTGCAGTTGACTATGACTGCAATGTTGATTATGATGTTGATTGATGAAGATGATTCGTCATCTTGACGCTATTTTATTCTTTGCTGAAGAAGTTGCCGAAAGGCATCGAAATATTCAAAGAAGTACAAACACAGAAAGTCATCTAGTTTTTTTTGTTTTCTTTCTCTTTTTGGGGATGATGATGATGATGATGATGATGATATGATGATTACAAAATGAATTATTCTCTTGTTAAGATCTTCCGGTGTCTCATAGAGTTAGATCAGCACTCTGTATTCCTTTTTCTGGTACCTTGATGGCTTGAGAACTACCCGTTCCTCACCCTTATTTTTCCTCACCACACAGATAATGTTTTCAAGAGGATATCTTGTGCATGTGTGTGTGTGCGTGCATGTGTGTGTGTGTGCGTGCATGTGTGTGTGTGTGCATGTGTGTGTGTGCATGTGTGTGTGCGTGTGTGCGTGCATCTGTGCGGGTGTGCATGCGATGTGCATGTGTGTGCATGTGTGTGTGTGCATGTGTGTGTGCGTGTGTGCGTGCATCTGTGCGGGTGTGCATGCGATGTGCATGTGTGTGCTTGCGCGCATGTGCGCGTGCATGCATGCATGTGTGTGCATGTGTGTGCACGTGTATGTGTGTGCGTGTGGGTGTGTATGTGTGTGTGCATGCGTACATGTGCATGCGTACATGTGCATGCGCGCATGTGCATGCGCGTGCGTGTGTGTGTGTGTGCGTGTGTGTGCGTGTGAAGGGGAATGTATTCAGTTGATGAGTGGGGCATCAAGCAGCGCCAGCCATATGTTACTCTTGCAAATAATCAGAAGCCATGGGATTCACTTTCACATATAATTATTCTATAAACTGCGAGATCAGCAAAGCAGTTTTGATATATTACTATAGAAGGATACATTATTGTAGAGAATATGTTGTTCATTCTGTCTTGTTTCTGACCATGAAATCGACACTTGCACCAAGGACATGCATCGCTGCAAAGCTCTCTTAACTCTCATGGCATCTTTATAATGGATTCTTGTCAAGATACTGAATCTGTGCCTTGTGAAATGCAGGTGGCACGTTTTCTGTATAGGAGTCCATACAGGATGCTGTGTTAATGTATAAAGTCCTATAGTGCCTTTCTACTCCCCGTACTGACTTTCCAAAAGACTGCCTCAAGAGGTCCCTCAGCACCTGCCACATTGACCAGCGTGATTGGTCATTGCTTGCTACTGACCGCGAGTCCTGGAAACACACCATCCATGCGGCAACCTTGTCCTTTGAACACAACCAAAGGACCAACCTTGAAGACAAAAGCATGAGGAGAAAGAACAGTGAGGCATCAGCACCAGCCCCTACAGACCAGCCCCTACAGACCAGCCCCTACAGACCAGCCCCTACAGACCAGCCCCTACAGACCAGCCCCTACAGACCAGCCCCTACAGACCAGCCCCTACAGACCAGCCCCTACAGACCAGCCCCTACAGACCAGCCCCTACAGACCAGCCCCTACAGACCAGCCCCTACAGACCAGCCCCTACAGACCAGCCCCTACAGACCAGCCCCTACAGACCAGCCCCTACAGACCAGCCCCTACAGACCAGCCCCTACAGACCAGCCCCTACAGACCAGCCCCTACAGACCAGCCCCTACAGACCAGCCCCTACAGACCAGCCCCTACAGACCAGCCCCTCAGATGCAGCCCCTCAGATGCAGCCCCTCAGATGCAGCCACTGTGGATGGGTGTGCGAGTCCCGTATTGGCCTCGTCAGCCACCAACGAGCCTGCAACCATCGCAAACCCTGTCCCCCTGCCATGATCTTCGTTCGTGAAGCCACGTCATGATGATGTGTAACTCACCAACACTGACCTTGCTGTCAGCCACGCCACCACTGCTCCCTCTCCCAGTTTCCCTCCTCAGACTCATCATTCTAAATTTAGCAGTAAGCCAACAGTCTTGGAGAGGTGGGGCCTGACACTCTTCAACTGGTTGCTAAATTTAGCGCAATGCTTATGAATAAGAAAAGTGGAGAGCTAGCACACACCTTTTCAGGGCAGACAGTGGTGGCAAGGTAAAGCTGTCTTGGGTCCTGTATAGTGTTATGGGATATTACAGGTATACATGAATATATAAGAGGCATGTGGATGAGTTACCTTTTGAGAGTTGTGCAAGAACGTGAGTGATGATCTTGCTTTGAGATGGCCTGTCTTGCTGTCAAACAGCAGTTAGGATTGATGTTGAATGAATGACATAGGTCATATGTCCCCATCTCTTCATTTGGCTTCTCTGTGTCCAGGAGCAAAGCTAAAAGTTAGGCACTAGAGAAGGATGTGCATTGTCAACCAGCACTGATGACAGCTGTCAAAGGGATAGGGAACAAATGAATGAATGAATGAATGAATGAGCAAACAAACAAACTAAATAGGGGTAATGAATTAAGCAAATTAGCGAAATTAATCTATAATGTAACTGCTGCTGCTCAACACCACAGAATTTTATAAATTAGGATGAAATGTCTAAAGGAAAAGTTTGATAAAGATGTGTCCTTGGATTGGCATGAATAGATTATCAGCAAATTGAAGGTCATGCTCAAGTATTCTGTTATCATAAAAACCAATGGCGGAAGTCTCCAAGCTGACTTGACACTCTTGGGAATCAACGTGATGGAGATGTGTCATGTGTCCATTTTTTCAGCTTTGTGTCAAGAGCTGCTGGAGTTTTGGAGTGATCAGGGATGATTCTGTTGCTACTGGTTCATCAGATGTGAAATACAGGCAGGTGCAAAACTTTATCACAATGCTTTTGAAATTCTTGGGGGTTTTATTTCAAAAGCATCTTCCAGTGTCCTCAACAGAAACTGTGATAATTGTGTCATAAAATAAACAAGTACTTGCTGTTTTATATTGTTTTGTTAGATTTTTCCCAGTGTAACAGAGGCCAAATAAGTTTTTTTATAATATTCTGCTACTTCATGCAAAATGTGTTTTATTTACACTGGAATTCTTTTGATTATTGTCACGAAGAATATGACAATGTGTCTCACAAGTATCCTGAGAGGAATGATGTTTGCAGTGATGGCATGAATGATTTCAACAAAACATGGCTATTCTGTTGTAATACTAAAAGTGTTTTGCATTTTCTGCATCACTGAAGTTGACAGCAGTCATTGAACTGTTGTTTAATAAAGTAAAGTGTGTGTGTGTGTGTGTGTTTGTGTGTGTGTGTGTGTGTGTGTGTGTGTGTGTTTGTGTGTGTGTGAGAGAGAGAGAGAGAGAGAGAGAGAGATTGTGTGAGTGAGAGAGAAAGATTGCTTGTGTGACAGAGAGACAGTGAGGGTTGCATGGGCACGTGGTTATCACTGTGGTAAGTGGGAAATATTCCCAAAATCATATCACATGCACATACTTGAAAATGTATAATGTTGTGTTTATGTTTGAATGTATGCATGTGAAAGTCCATTCTTTTGAACAAGTGTTCTTGCCTACACGCTTTTTCACATATGAACTTGCGCAAGAACTTTCATCTGTATAATAGTACATCATGGTAAAATTCCGTATTTTTATCTATGATAATAGTCATGTGCACCTAACAATTGCTGTCTGTCTGTTGCATATTTCTTAGGTGAATTCAAAGTGGATACTTCACCCTCTTCTGATTGCAGTCGGGTACACTTGTCTCATTCTGCGAACCCGAGTCAGTAGTGACTCTGGCGCAGTTCGCAATGAATGCACAATAGACTTGACCCTTCGCATTACAACATTGCGACAAAAATAGTTTACTCCAGATACTATCTTTTTCCATTTTTTACAACAATCATTCAGATGTCAAAACTTGTTTCCATTTCAACACAAACATGTTATTTTATCGAATCAACTCTTGTTTATTGCCTCAGCAAGTGTAATTTATGAGTTTAGCATGAAATGGTCTCAAAACTACTTTAGCGGCGTATGTCAGGGAGGAGAGGACTGTCTCGCAAGCCTCTCCTGAAACCTCTGTTTGAATATTTCGGACGGAATCCCTCCATCACGTGATATGGACTGTGCTAGAGACTCTTTCGCCGGCCGGCAAAGTCTGTAGTGGACTAGAATGCACTTGTCTAGGCCCAATCTGCCCCACCACTGGTAGACAGTGTTCTTGTCTTGGATTTGGATACTGCCCACCATCTCCTTGAATATGCATCAGTACTGCCCACCATCTCCTTCAATATGCATCAGTACTGCCCACCATCTCCTTGAATATGCATCAGTACTGCCCACCATCTCCTTGAATATGCATCAGTACTGCTCACCATCTCCTTGAATATGCATCAGTACTGCCCACCATCTCCTTGAATATGCATCAGTACTGCCCACCATCTCCTTGAATATGCATCAGTACTGCCCACCATCTCCTTGAATATGCATCAGTACTGCCCACCATCTCCTTGAATATGCATCAGTACTGCCCACCATCTCCTTGAATATGCATCAGTACTGCCCACCATCTCCTTGAATATGCATCTGTACTGCCCACCATCTCCTTGAATATGCATCAGTACTGCCCACCATCTCCTTCAATATGCATCAGTACTGCCCACCATCTCCTTGAATATGCATGATGTAAAGTTTTTGCTGTTCTGTCTCAACAAACCCAGGCAGCATCTGTAGCTTCATTCCTACAACTGTAGAAATGGCTTAATTCACAATTCATGCAAATTTGATTTGTTTTTGAAAAAGAAAAGAAAAAAAAGTGTCCATTTAAAGCAATCAAGATTAAGTGTGTCTGAATCAACATGACTTTATTGTCCATATGCATTATACATATAACAACAGGAAACAAGATAATCCTTACTTATGTTATGACTGATGAACCCATGACTACTGGATGTGAATGGAAAACTGGAAGTAAAGTGACAAACTTGCGTTTCCAGACACACATCAACTTTCAAGATGATGGGGTAAAAGGCAATTAAAACCTCTTCATGGGCCAAACAGCCAACCTAAATTCTCCAGATCTTCATTAATCTAATTCTACTGGCTTTTGATTGAACTCATCATTTAATTTCTCAACATAATGTATTTAAAGCTAAGTGCCCCCCCCCCCCCCCCCCCCAAAATCATCTTCATAATGATGCACTCATTTTAGGAGCTGGAATTCATTGAGTTTTCAAAGGCCAAAAATCAAACATGTACAAACTTGAGCGTGCACATGGACACAATCAATTTCTTAGTTTGATTGTATGCTATGGGTCTGTTACACAGAAATCTAAGATTCCTTTAGCAAAATAAATCTACTACTACAACAAAACCACACATGTCCGCATTTTCATCCTTCATCCTATTCAATACACATGTGTAGTAGCCAATTTTATTATATATATGTACAGGTTGCAGATGAGCTAAAGCAATTCTAAAAAAGCATTCTTCTTCTGTTGAATAAAATGTACTTTCACAAACTTTCATAATTGGTAAAATTATAACATTAGCACACAAAAGAACACCAATGCACTAAAAGACATGATGCAACACCACTGATACATTTCCACTCTAAAATGCTGCTGCTGTAAGTTCAAAGGGCATTGACAAGACAATACAGTGACTTTCACATGAATACCTGTGCCTCATCTGATCAATACACCCCACTGGAAAAGTTTCCAGGAGATGAGTGATGCTCAACTTCAAAGGTATGCTCAACTTGCATAGGTCCACAAAAATATAGAACCTTTTTTTTCCTTCATGAGGGACTGGACATTTTTCATCTAGAAGCAAGAGTCAGGAACACCATACACATCAATGCAGAACATAGCAATTTGATCAAAACAAATGTCATATCCAGTTGAGACAGATGTAAGATTTTCTTCTTCTTTTCCTATTGAACAACAAACAAACAAACAGAACATAACATACTTTAACAAAGTCTACTTCTGGCAGAATTTTCACATAATCAAGAATTGAGAGATGTCTTGGTCACAACATGGATGAGAGGCACCTTCTACTCCACAGCAAGTGTTGTAGAGCATCCGAAGGCCCACTGGGTGACAGAATGGTCACAACATGGATGAGAGGCACCTTCTACTCAACAGCAAGTGTTGTAGAGCATCTGAAGGCCCACTGGGTGACAGAATGGTCAAAGAAAAGTGCCTTGGCAACAACAAGGAACTGATGCAAGTTCAATTTCCAGCCAAAAGCACTGTATTCCTGGAACCTTAAGAGTGCATAAGACCAATGCAACAGACGTCAGAATGGTCACTTGCTAGCATCTTTGAAGCAAGAAAACTAATGGGGGAACCTTTTTTCTTCTCCCTTTAATACAGAATAAGGTAGTGAACATTTGCACTCTTGTTATTTTTTCTCCATCCATTCCATATGATTACAAGTGGAAAATGTCAGGAATGGGCCACCTAAATACTTCCTCTGGAAGAAAGGGGCAACTTGACCCTCTGGGTCAATTCTCCCTTCCCCAAACCACTCCCACATATACTGGTGACTATAGGAGTCAGAAGCTCATGCATCCATACAATCAAATTCTACAGACTATATGAAGCTGTCTGGAGATGCAGTAAAATAGAGTTAATCTTCTCTGTTGAGGCAAAAGTGTCTTGAACACTTGGCAAGTGATCATAACTTCGTTTAGATTATCAGATGCTAGCTGATGTAAGTGCAGATACTGTTTCATAATAATGACATGTTTTTATATTTTTTTTATTGAAGATTAAACGTATGTACAGGACAGGAACACAGAAAAATGTCAATACAGTTCCCACATATCCATTTACTGGGTGTGGAGCATTTATTGCTTTGTGTTTGCTAGCTCACAAAGTAAGAGTAAAGAAATGTGCACCTCCTTTGTGTTTGTACATTTAAGTGTGATTCACAAAGTGTGGGGCAGCTGAGAGCTTAACATAAGTCTACAGGCCTTCTGGTGAGTGGCGTGGTGCAGTGGTTGGCATTCTAGACTTTCCCCTGGGCCTCTGGGAAGTGGTCCCTGCTTGCAACCATCACTGCAGGCCACATACACAGCTCTGTTCAGGTGGCTGCCAATGGTGAAAGCACCCACAACAAATTTTGAATGTACAAACTTGTGCATTTGACAATAAAGATCATCATCATCATCATCATCATCATCATCTCTCTGAATATTGTACTTCAGTTTTATAATTCCCTATTTTCATTTGACAACATATGCCCTCGATTATTAATTCTTTCACATTCTTTCTCTTGAAACACATTCACACAAAAATCAGCTTGAGCTGCAAGTACACCACCTGACTTGTCAGCACTATTATTAGAATGACTTTACCAATTTCTGATAAAAGTTGTCAAAAAATAAACAGCACATGCTGCCTTGGTTGCCAAAGCAAAACAGCAAAAACTTTACCAAATAATCTCCCAAGAGATATAACTCTTAGAATATTCTGTGGTATCATCAACTAAATCTGATGGCTTTAATTAACAAAGTTGGGGATTGAGACCAGCAAAGTCAACTGCAAATTATGGAGGCAGATCAGCTGAGATGACTTTTCAAGTTACTGAATATATGTTTAACATAATCCTGATCAAGAGAGACCTTTTCAGCCTTGATTTACTAGCTGCCATTTGAAAAGGGAAGAAATGATTGCTGCGTGAGAGAAGTCAGTTCACCAGGACTTACACTTCAAGCTGAGGGCAAACCAGCAGCAGCACCATGCAGTAGCCTGTGAACCAGTGAGGGCTGCGCTGGAAAACTAAAAAAATAACTTCGGCGCATTCATCTGCAGCCTGGTTGTATGCTCCTCAGGGAGTTGTGCAGCCTGGTTGTATGCTCCTCAGGGAGTTGTGCAGCCTGGTTGTATGCTCCTCAGGGAGTTGAGCAGCCTGGTTGTATGCTCCTCAGGGAGTTGTGCAGCCTGGTTGTATGCTCCTCAGGGAGTTGAAGGTGTTGGAATGACAACTACAGCAGTCCGAAGACCAGGGGGTAAAAGTGTGCAGTTTAAGCACCCAAGCACAGGTGCAAAGTGGCAAGATAAAAAGCCACCGTTAACGTCGCCACAGAGCTGCAACAGTCTGTGCGATGGTGGCAAGATAAAAAGCCACCTTTAACGTCGCCACAGAGCTGCAACAGTCTGTGCGATGGTGGCAAGATAAAAAGCCACCTTTAACGTCGCCACAGAGCTGCAACAGTCTGTGCGATGGCAACAGTCCCAGTGCCCTACTGGCCTGCAACCAAGGCTCCAAACTGCGCCTGCTGAGCCACCGAGTCCACAGGAACAAGCACTGATCCTGTTATCCTAGAACCAAGGCTCCAAACTGCCCCTGCTGAGCCACCGAGTCCACAGGAACAAGCACTGATCCCGTCATCCTAGAACCAAGGCTCCAAACTGCGCCTGCTGAGCCACCGAGTCCACAGGAACAAGCACTGATCCCGTCATCCTAGAACCAAGGGACAACTGCCACCACATTTCAAGCCAACAGCCTTGAGACAACGACACATAATCCTACTCAAAAGTGTATTGTTTTCTCAATGTGGGAAAAAACAACAGCATCAAGGGGAGAAATGGGTGTACATATTTCACATACTTGATAGTAAACAATTTATTTCATCCAAGGCAAAATATATTTCATCAAAACACTACATCGTCAACTGCATAAAGCCTGCTCCAATGGCCGCGATATCTTTCTACATTTCTGACATTACATACTGCAGTGTACATTTCAGCTAACCATTAAAATAACGCAAGCATGTAGGTTGTCTTTGGAATCATATTCATTTGGTCAAATTGAAAAAAATGCAGAAAATCATACAACACAGAATCAAAACCAGAACACCACGACACATTTTAGATTATCATTATTTGACAAATCAACCTACTCATGGACAACATCCATGATACAATGATAAATGTGCAATCCACTGGGGTATTTTAGAATCATCATTATTATATATTTTTTTAGGCAACAAGGTAAAAGCAACTCAGTTTTCTACGTGTGTTTTATTCTCTAAATTCAAATCTTGAAAATTGCTGTTGGATTATTTGTTTCAGTTTTGAAGGCAAAGTGAAAACTCAACATCCAAAGCTCCCAGAAAATTTCTATGGGTCTCTTTTCATCATGTAAGACTAAATGTTGAATGGTATGCGCAAATGATGAAAATTCAGTAATTCAGCATATTGTGAGTTTCTGAATTGACTAACAGCTCTGACTTGGTATGACTGATGGATAGCTACCCATACAATTCCTCTGTCAGCAAGAGAACGCTCTGCCATCTTGGTCCATGACAAATGATTCCATAACATCACTCTACTTGTGTTGTGCAACATGCATGGCAAAAAGAAAAATGAAGCGTTTGTTCCACCTCCAGTAGCACATAAAGAGTATAGGTCATCCTTATGATTCATCAGAATAATTATCAGTTTTTGGATATCATTACAGACAAATTTGTCTACTCAGTAGTCAAGGAGTGAAGGCAGGTGCACACTAAATCAAAGTGCAGTGAGGCACTGTCAGTCTTACTTCTAGAGATCACACAAAACACTTCCAGTGAGGAAAAAACCCCAACAAACAAAACCCAACTTAGGACAAGGGAGATAGATAGATAGATATATAGATAGATAGAGAGAGAGAGAGAAAGAGAGAGAGAGAGAGAGAGAGAGAGAGAGAGAGAGAGAGAGAGAGAGAGAGAGATAGAACAGAGAGAGAGAGACTTTGTTTCGGAGACCTACAGTCATGTCAATAATACTTCTGTTACAATGCATTCAGAATATATGCAACATATCATCAGGAACCTTTCAGATGAATACATTGTGAAGACAAAACGTTTTCCCTCATCAATATGTGAACTGTTAGCTGGGTCAACATGTTTTCAAACATAATATAGGATGCACATAACTGCAGGTGCTCCTTTTATCCCACATGAGGCAAGTTTAGTACAGAAGAGAGACAAGCATGGTTTACTGCTAGAAAATACACCCATTCTTCTTTCAATTGTGCTCTGTTTGCTAAATTCAGATCAAAAATGTCTAAACTGTGTCCTTTTTAGCTCTCTGAATAGCTATTTATTTTCGCATAGCTAATTTCCTTAATTTCAGTTCTTGCAGGTTAAATTTAAAAACCAATACTTACATTACCAGATCTGTGAATGTCTCACTCAGCTTTTAAATGACATCAGTTATAAGAGCCAGTTCGCTAAAAACCTAAATCACTGCACTATTTCTTGCAGGGTTCAAAATGAACTATTTCATCCAAAATTGGCCAGGAGGACGCTTACAGCAGAAAATGTGCTGTAACCCTAGCTTACCTCCACTACATTATGCAACAACACAATAACAAAAATCACTAGAGGAAAAAAAAAAGAGAGAAAAAAAAATCACACATACTGTGAGAGGGAAAGCAAGTATTTATTTCAGCATGAAGTTCATGAGCAGTAATGGGGAGACATGGGTATGAAAATAGTCAAAATGTCATTTTCTTGAGATTTTTAATTATGAGCCTTTTTGAGTTGTTTCAACCCTCTGCAATGTAATTTCACGTCTCTTTACTTAAAATATATTAGAAAACACGTTAAAAAGCAAAGAAGAACCTTACCCCTCTGAGAATTTTCATCTGTCCTGTTTGAGATGCATAGAAGATGGAAAAAGCAAGTTTGGCCAAGTTTTCTTAATTTCACATTTTCTCAAAAACTACTTTTTAATAACCTTGACATTGTGCAGAAAATATTGTGAGCATTGTAGGGCATTATCTTTATGCATATAGCATCACCTTGTCGCATGGGTTTGTGATATAAGCCTGCCTCAATTCAGCAGCTACACATAGGACATACAAAAAGTTCTTAAAAAGGAGATTTAATCAATGTCATGTACAGTACACAACATTAGTAAATATTTTTTCCAAAAGTATTTGGAATTTTCCAAAAGGATGTGTAATGTTTTAGATATTGAAATTACAAATCTAAGAAAACAAAAATTAAAATTAGCTGTCTACAGTTGTTGAGCTGTAAAAAACTCCAACAAACCTCCCCCAAAACACCATGACATGTTATCGTGGCCATTTTGAATGTTAACAGATGACCTACTTTTGTAAAAATCATTGAAGCAAAAGTGGTGTATACTTCTTTTTAATGTATGTCTTTGAACAGCCATGCACAAAAGTTTGAAAATTCATTGCAGTAAAAATATCCTCTCTGATACCCATGTCTCCCCTTAAAACTTTAAAATGTATTTTGTTGAGTGCTCTAGTTCAGTGCTAAGAGTACTTCCTCACAGCTGCTTGCAGCCAGCAGCATTCAAAGCTCATGAATCCTCAAGTTCCATTCTCAGGCAACTGTAAAAGAAAAATTCCTTAAACTATAACTCCTTTGAATAAAAACACCAATGATGGCTTTTCATGCACCGTACAAAGACAAGTCTACTCTGCACGGATCTTTTCGTAACTCAAACCCCCAAGACTGGCGTGGCAAATGAAATGAACTCCCCACCCTAGGTGGGCCACACATGCAGTATGGTGTTAAGCTGTGTTTACTGCAGACAAGGAGAGAGAAGAGCAATGGTGCAAATTATTAAAGCAGAAGGTCTGAAGCAGGATTGAATGGCAGCACATGGACAGTTATGTTCCAGTCATCCTAAGGAAGAACCTGAGCCGAAAAGAATGGTGCACTGCTAGATCTGACAGCAACTAAGATTAACAAATGTAATGCATGGAGTAAACTCTCAAATGGAGCCCTGATTGACATATTCTCAGACCAAGCAAATGGTTAAGCAATAAAATTCACCACAAAATGTGTGGGAATTCTTGAATAAAAACTGCACCACTCAAAACCTGTCTCACTCCCTGCACAACATGAAATACTTTTTTATGACAGATTTTTTCTGTGGAATTGTTCAGTCTGTTACCACTCTACAACAAACAACAATCGATGAGCAGATGAGCATAAAACCCCCAACAGAACTTCAATCTTGAGCAACGAAAAATCGAGCCATCCTGACATCAACATTCGACAAATTCCAAACTCCACCAAACAAGATCAAGAGCAAAAATCTCACAGTTCCTCCAAGACTTGATCTTGTCTCAAAGAGCTGCAAGGAAAGGAAGGCCGCAGGAAGAGATCACTCGGTCAGACAGAACTGGTCCTGCTCAAAGGGCTTGCAGATCCAGTTGCCAAGGTTCGCCCCCTGGAATGCTTTGAAGAGGTTCTGCTTCGTCAGCTGGTAGTCGATGACTGTCATCTTGGCCTCGGAGTAGAGGCGGGGCCGCTCTGTTACTGTCTGGCTGGTGGCAGAGGGGATGTTGCTGAAGAGTTTGTTGAAATGACGGAAGAAGTTCTGAGGGCAGAGCCTGGACATTTCACTCTGCTCCGTCTTCCCCGTGGTGGTGTTGATCACCTCCAGTCCCTCGTAGCCTGCAATCCAGTTGACACTGAACCTGGGTGTCTTCCCCGGCTGCCTGCTCTCTGGGTTGCTGATGCCGGAGAGGAGGGGCTGGTTGAGGCGGAAAGGCATGTAGAGGTTTTCAATGCCAATGATTCTGGAGTACACTGCTCGCTGAAGGTGCTCGCTGTGGTACATGCTCCCCACTATGATGCTGTCCAAGTAGACAGGCTCGATGAAGTGGCTCAGAAGAGCACCTGCAAAGATGACAACCCAACTTCATTAGCACACTTCCGTCTAGGAGATTCTCTGTATCGGTGTCAGTGATTGTTACCACAAAGGAGAAAGCCACTGAGTTTACAATGTCAAAGGTATCTCTACCTCTTGTTGGTAATTCATTCTAATGTTTGACTCACGTATGTAAATGTAATCAGTCTTTACACTGCCCCAACAGTGTCTGTCAGTTTGTTTGTCCATTTATCTGACAGTGTCTCTGTGTGGGTAAGGTGGAGAGAGGGAGAAGAGATCTCTCTTAGATAACAAAACGCAAGCTAAGAATAGTAGGCATTTGGCATTTCTGGACTTCCCTAGCCCATTGTCCCCTCCCTCCTCTTCAACGCACTTCAGTGCTGTGGCCAAACTGTGTGTGTGTGTGTGAATGTGTGTGTGTGTGCGCGCACAAGCATGTGTGCATGCATATGTTGTGCATGTGTATGTGTGCACACGCATTTCAATTATTACCGTTGTTCCTTTGGACCACTACATTCTCTACTAACAGCACTGGGTGTAAATCTTGTGCTGTGAAAAGGTCTATTGAAAGTCTTTTCAAGGCACTCCTCTTCCTAATAATTATAAATATAGTTTTACAATGGGGCTGCTAGACAACTTCTAAGAACTCATTTTTAAAATGGGTGCATTTTATGTTTTGTCAATACAGACTTATTCTAAGGCTGGTAGGTCTGCAAAAGAATTTGTCAGACTGCATGCAAATCTACCATCAAACCATCATTTTATTACATTCATCCATGATAATCATCCTGTTTTGTGATCACATTTGAACCTCTGCACATCATGCAAAGAAAATGACACATGCTCATCGGGTAAAAATGCTACTGAAGAATATTCACCACAGTGTCACCCATTGAACTTAATTTTTTTTTAATGCAACCATCAGACATACGAACAAACCCTATTTGTTACTTCAACTACCCTTAGACTATCAATAAAAGTTAGGCCAGGAATCAAGACAGGTAGCAGGGCCAGCCAAAAATTCTCTACGTAAATAACTTACTCAACACTGCGCAAAGGTCATCATCACCTTTACTCATTCCTCCTGCAAATAGGCTTACACGTTATTGCCTCTTGCATCTCACGAGGACCTTTTGGTTGAAATGTTGCTATTTTCATTTCATCTTGCACCTCATTCTACACATTTCCTCTCAAACGAGTCTTTACTTTAACCAACGTCCAAAAACTTTACGTCCATGTGAGTGTTTTACTGAGGAAAACTTCACGCGAGTTGGAAGAACTGCAAAGACACACTAACGGTGAGGCTCCGTCATTCCTGGAGGAGCACTGTCTCAGGCTGGTTGCCAACAATTCCTCGGACTCTCTCCTTACTGGTGTGTTGATCAATGAAGCAAAGAGCAAGCCTCTGCCCTGCTAATCCTGGGACTAATATAATCATGTATATTTCATGTGCCGCCTTGTCTGCCTGTGGCTTTCTACAGATGGCTGTTTGATTATCGCAGGGGACACTCCTTCTATAGACTCTGATCATGCAAAGACTCCTGAACTAATCAATAAGGACCACAAAGGGAATTACTGCGGAAGGAGGTAGAAACGAAGAAACGGAAATGGGTTGGACGGATGTAAAGGTAATTGGGTGGGTGGGGGTGGGGAGGGGAGGGGAGGGAGGGAGGTGGGACGGGAGGGAGGGAGGTGGGAGGGGAGGGGAGGGGAGGGGAGGGAGGGAGGAGGGGAGGGAGGGAGGAGGGGAGGCGGGGTTTTACAGACAGGCACACAAAGCCAGCCAGGCAGGCAGCCAGGCATCAGGCAGGCAGGAAGACAGTCAAATAGGTAGACAAACACGAACAGATAGACGCACATGTGCGCTCACATGCATGTGCGAGCACAGACACACAAACACACACACACACGGTTTGGTGGTCCATCAATTACAATGAAGACGTCATTGATGCTGAAGAAGAGACTGTAGTCCGATCTCACATGCGCAGAACTACGGCAACAAGGAGAGAAAGCAATTGTCTAAACAAGTATGCGCCGCCATGTATCATGTTCGAGGGCGAATTTTGTTGTCAAATGCAAGCAATTGCTAATCTTTGAAACGATCGACTTCCTCACTTATTGTTGCTCTGCAGGAACTGCGATGAGAAGCCAGGTGACCCCAGCTGTCTTGAAGGATGGTTTAAAGCTGTCCTCGTAGTGCCTGAGCTCTTCTTTTACCATTGCTCAGGCAACCTGTTATTTTCCATCACATGGCCCATTCAACGGAGCATGCGCGCACATACGCACGCAAACACGTACACATGCACACACACACACACAAGCAAACGCACACACACACACGCGCAGAGCGAGTGAGCGAGCATGACAGTGAGAGAGTGATGAAAGTTAATGAGAGAGAGAGAGAGAGAGAGGGGGGGGGGGGAGATGGATGGACGGACAGACAGGGAGGGAAAGACTGAGAAAGACATAAAGAGAGACACAAGTCAGATAGAGTTCGCAAGAGAGAGAATGCAAGAGGGAAGAACGAAAGCCAGTGGGAGAAAAATCAAATTCCACCCGCCACGCCACAGTGTAAGACCTTACCTTGCAGGCCCAAGACATTCCAGCGTGCCACCTTGTCGCTGCAGGACATGGTCAGCAACCTCTCGCCCTGCAGGATGCCGTCCCAAGTCTGGATGACGCCGTTCAACTTCACCGGAATCGTTCCCTCGCCCGACTCAATCTTCGTCCGCAGTTGACCGCGGGCCTTCCTGTTGGGATGTCTGTCCTCGCCCTCCGTCTCCTCGTGTGGAGAAAAGATACGGCCATCACCGCAGGGAGCGGTGTTGATGTACAGATGGAACTTCACGCCCTCCTTCATCCTGAAGCCACCGCCATCCTCTTTCTTCACAAAGATGGACTTTTCCGCCACTTCAGAGTCCTGCAGCAGCAGTTGACAGTAAGAGAAGGCTGTAGATGCAGAGACCCCAGATGTATAAAGGAAGATCTTTGTTTATTGATACTGCATCACGGCGTTTCAATCACGTTATATCAATGCTGACGTATGCGCTCACTTCCTCTCCTAACTGCGATGCCTCTACCACCACCACTACTGCTATGCTACTGATTCGGACACAATGTCTCTAAGGGACACGTGTATAATATCACTACACTCATGAACGCACGGACACTTACTTATATGCACACACATACGCACGGATGCACACGCACACGTAGGCACTCATGCATGCGATCCTTACATATCTCTTATTGGGAATATCTGTTAATTTAAGAACAAATAACATCTTCAAAAACCTGAACACTTTCACTTTTAGGATCACTCAGCTCCTCAGCTTCCTTCACACAGCAGAAAAATAGTTGAGATTCATCTTTAATGAATGCCAACTCCAACTTGAGAGCACTCATTCTCCACTTCGATCTTCATCTCTGAAAACACTTGACACCAAGCACACGTGAACATGCCTCTATGTATTCCACTTCAACAAGTCTTGGTATAAAAAATTAATTGTCAATCTTCCACTATCCCGACTTCTAATCTTGAGAACAAGTCTTCATCTCCCCGACCTGCTACTTCCTTCCAAACCTAATCAACACCCTGAAAATTCTCTCCTTCCAGAAAGCACGCCACACCACGATCTCCACTTCAGCAACTAATCATTCCACCTATTCATCACAGAAAACATAATCCAATCTTACGATTGCTTCCACCATAGAGAATATTATTTTGGTTATCCGACTCCTCCATTCAAGATAATCTAAAACCCACGCACACATGCATGCAGGCAGGCACGCACGCACACATACACACACACACACCCAAATCCAGCCCCATGAGAACTCTGGCTTACCTCTCCCGTACCTTCCAAACTAGGAGTCCACCGCGCCCTCATGATCTACAGTCGTA
The DNA here is from genome assembly GCA_034096865.1 of Theodoxus fluviatilis. Taxonomy (NCBI): domain Eukaryota; kingdom Metazoa; phylum Mollusca; class Gastropoda; order Cycloneritida; family Neritidae; genus Theodoxus; species Theodoxus fluviatilis. The sequence goes on from JAWQFJ010000379.1 coordinate 117,185, forward strand.
AGAATATCTCCACACCTCTGTACATCACACATGGAAAAAAGCCCCCCTGTCGACCTTCTTGAGAACAAGCATTTCCTTTCTCTAGCTCTTCATCCCAGAAGACAATAATCCCTCTTCCGGACATTTCTACTCTACAGATCGTTCCTGGTGCCCACACGTGAAAGCAAAATTGACCTGCCATGCATCTCACCTGTGGAATCACTCCACCATGGTCACAAAACCTCGACACTCCTTTGAGCTTAAAAGGAATCCACAGACAAGAAAACCCCTCTATCATCCTTCTCTTTTCAACCCAAAGTACAACCATTTCGCAGACCTCCTCATTCCGGAAGGCAACACTCCTTCTTCCCTACACCTCCAATAAGGAAACACTCTGCCAGCAGCCCGACATTTCCTGCAACAGAACACCTCGCAACCTTCCCATCATCTTCATCATGAGAACTTCCGTCCATCTCACTGGAGTCTCCATCTCATGGTCCTCTCTTGGACCTTCTCCAAGACCGACACAATACAAAACCTCTTCATTTTCTCACCTCGAGAACACCTCTCCACCATCCCACCCGTTCCACACCTTGAGAAAGACGACACACTCTGTCCTCAAGTCCAGCGCTCACCTTGGAGAGGTGGAGCTCCAACTGGTGGTAGAAGAACAGCTGCAGACAGCGGCGGGCGATGACCTCCGCGTGGCAGTCGTTGAGGGCCATGCCCTGCGAACTGAGGTACTCCCCGCTGATGCACTTTGTCCCTGTGGAGACACATATGATCTGGGCGTTGGTGGAGGACGGGCCGGTTGTCATGACGATCCCAGCCAGCACCTTTCGGCGGGCGTGAGGACTGGTATAGTTGTCCGTCAGCTCCCCGAACTTCTCCAGCACCAGCTTGGCCACCAGGTCCGCCAGTATCTGCGGCATCTCCACGTCCCCATCTCGGCTCTGAGGCATGGCCGCTGAAAAGGCGAGAAGAGCAGTCAGGTCGGGTTCAAACTGACAGTAAAACACCCAAAGATGGACGCCTTCACAAAAGCTTTTGATTTTCTCTAACAAAGACACTACATTTGGAACATTAGGCAATCCTGTTACCATCTTTTTTTTGCATGAGTTAACATATGCTATGGGCAATTCATTTTCTTTTGATGTTTGAGTTCCAGAGCGGAAAATTTTGTGTGAATACAATGGCATCTGTCCATGATTTAAGAAGCAAACTTTAGCGGAAAAAGACCAAAAAGGTCACACTATTATTTTTTTTAATTGATCTCCATCAAATAATTGATAAAATTGTCCCATAGATCTAAAGCGCTCTGTAAACAATGCAGTTCAAATAAAACTGGCACACCCCTGTATTTTTTCTTTCTTTCTTTTTCATTGTGTTAATAACTAAAAGAAACAGTTTAATGCTTACATCCGTTTTTGATTCACTTATACTTTACAATTTCAGGAATATGGAAGACTTTGAAACCATATCAAGTATGCCACTACAGTCTTAATCTTGCAAATAAAGATGTCATATTTCAGAAAGACATCAACAAATCCGACTAATCAGACCTGAGGCAATTATAACAAGAAGGGCAAAGCCCATACGACTCACATGCTTGACCTTGACCTTTACAAAACCTTGACCTTCAGGTGACCTTCAAGGTCAAGGTCAAACAACTAAACCTACCAATGACATCATACACTAAGAACTGCTTTACACAGTTTTCCTACCAAAATACATGTGGCCTCGATCCAAGGTCAAGGTCATCCAAGGTCATGCAACACAAAGCTGTTAATTCAAGACATAGGAAGCACAATGGTGCTTATTGGCACTTTCTACCATGAGATATGGTCACTTTTAGTGGTTCACTACCCCATTTTGGTCACATTTCATAAGGGTCAAAGTGACCTTGACCTTGAGGATATGTGACCAAATGTGTCTCATGATGAAAGTATAACATGTGCCCCACATAATTATTAAGTTTGAAACAGTTATCTTCCATAGTTCAGGGTCAAGGTCACTTCAAAATATGTATACAATCTAACTTTGAAGAGCTCCTGTGACCTTGACCTTGAAGCAAGGTCAACCAAACTGGTATCAAAAGATAGGGCTTGCTTTGACCTATATACCACTTGTAGCTAAGGTCGCCATTCTCAATAACGTGGGAGAAAATTGGGAAAATGTGAAAAATGACTGTTTTTGAGACCTTGAAGCAAGGTCAAGTCACCATGTATGGTTTTAGAGGCCTTGTCATCATACACCATCATGCCACATTTGGTGTTGATAGACTTCATAGTCTCCGAGAAAAATCCAGCGTTTAAGTTTTTTACGCCCGGACGGACAGACGGACGACACGGGTGAGTACATAGACTCACTTTTGCTTCGCATGTGAGTCAAAAAGCATCCACGAGTTGCATTATCAGCCCACACACAGTTCACCCATCAATACCAACAAATCACAGTCAGATTTATAAACTCACACACACACACACACGCACACACACACACACAGAGAGAGAGAGAGAGAGAGAGAGAGAGAGAGAGAGAGAGAGAGAGAGAGAGAGAGAGAGAGAGAGAGAGGGAGGGAGGGAGGGAGGGAGGGAGGGAGGGAGGGAGGGAGAGAGAGAGAGAGAGAGAGAGAGAGAGAGAGAGAGAGAGAGAGAGAGAGAGAGACTGTGAGAGAGAGACTGTGAGGGAGAGACTGAGAGGGGGAGAGAGAGAGAGACAGAGAGAGAGAGAGAGACAGAGAGAGAGAGAGAGAGAGAGAGAGAGAGAGAGAGAGAGAGAGAGAGAGAGAGAGACTGTGAGGGAGAGACTGTGAGGGAGAGACTGAGAGAGAGAGAGAGACTGTGAGGGAGAGACTGAGAGAGAGAGAGAGAGAGAGAGAGAGAGAGAGAGAGAGAGAGAGAGAGAGAGAGAGAGAAAGGGGGGGGGGGGGAGAGGGAGAATGGAAGAACTCACATCTGCTGAAGCAGAAGTCCATGTTGAAAATCTTGGTCAGGGCTGCTTGGGCGGCGCGTGACTTTGCCCACTTCTTGTTCCTGCCGGCTCCCTGGAACGTCTCGCCGTCAACCACCACAGACATGACGAAGTTCTTCGAGTGGCTCTCTCCAGTCTCCGAGACGCACTCATACTTGATGCCAGGACGCAACTCGTTCAGCATCATGACGGGGTTCTTGCCCGAGCTCCTGGCGGGCACGGCGATCTTACGGCCTGCGATCTTGGAGGGCGAGTCCTTCTGTGGGGAGCCGTCCTCCTCCATGCTGTCGTTGACGAACTTGTTGCGCTCCCCGCTACTGTCGAAGTCGTTGTACAGGACGCCCTGGGCTTCGTTCTGGTCGTCCGAGGTGAAGTCTCCACCCGTGATGTGCCTGCCCATGGCCATGTGAGCTTCGTGGGCATTGGGAAACTGCACGAAGCTGCCCAGTGCCTTCTCGGCCGCCATCAGCTTGGCCTTCTTCTTGTTGGGCCCCGTGCCCTCGAAGGTCTGGCCATTCACCTCCACCTGAAGCGTTCACAGAGATGGGAGTGAAGACCTGGCCGTCAGCTAAATTTGAGAAGCAAGTGTTCTCTAACAACGACCATCATAGGAGGAGAGCAGGATGAGGAGGAAGAGAGCATGAGGAGGAAAAGGATAGCAGGAGGAAGAGGAGGGGGAGGAGGACGAGGAGGAGGAGCAAGAGGAAGAGAAAGAAGAAGAAGAAGAAGAAGAAGAAGAAGAAGAAGAAGAAGAAGAAGAAGAAGAAGAAGAAGAAGAAGAAGAAGGAGAGAGGGAAGGAGGGAAGGAGGGAAGAATGGATGGGAGGGATGGGAGGGAGGGAGGGAGGGAGGAGGAGAAGGAAGTGATCAAGAAATTATCATTACTGTTGCTTGTAGTCATTTAAATGAAATTCAATGAGTTCCGTGCCCGCAATCACGCAAGCAACGGCAATCATTTCGTTTCGCTGACTCTTGTCAAACATTTACATTGCAGGTCCTCATATTGTCACCGACTATTCATTTTTCATTAGAAAAAAAGGGTGGGGGTGGGGGGTGGGGGTGGGGGTGGGGAGAGTTGTAGTTAAGGTAACATGGGGGGGGGGGGGGGGGGATGGTAGGTCGGCCTGAACTTTTTTTCCACTTAGAAGAGGCCAGATTAAGCATAAACCAAACGGTCTTTCACTGAAAACATTTATATTTATTAAAAAAAACTTTAATAGTGGATTCCCTAAGTGCTCAGAGGGCAAGGAAGATGGAACAGCATGCACTTCGTTGTTTATCGTCTTTTTTTAATCTACTCGTCTTTTTGTGTGTGTGTGTGTGTGTGTGTGTGTGTGTGTGTGTGTGTGTGTGTGTGTGTGTGTGTGTGTGTGAAAGAAATAAAAGAGCGTTGGGTTACCGTAACCACAGCTTGTTGTGTGTAAGCCTTGATAGTCAGCGCAAGCAACCGATCCTCATAGACAAGATGGGTGGATGGATGGATGGTGTTTTACGGCCTATCACTATCAGGGAGACCATAGCCAAGATGGATGGATGGATGGATGAATGGATGGATGGATGGTGTTTTACGGCCTATCAGGGGGACCATAGTCAAGATGGATGGATGAATGGACGGATGGTGTTTTACAGCCTATCAGGGGGACCATAGCCAAGAGCTATACACCCAACCTGACGTGCCAACTTCTTCGTAATTTTCTTGAGAAATCACGAAGGCATTTATTTGTTCACTCCAATCATGGGAGCAGATATGCAGAAAGAAACTGGATATACCTGATGTTCTGCCCATGAAATTATCTACTGATGGAAAATCGACTCCAAAGCTGTGGAAGTGTACCGAGGCAAAGCAGGAGAGAGAGAAAGGTTGTTGTGGGGCTGCTGAGGTCCAACAGGAAAAGGGCGTTGGAGATGACAGCCGGTGGCGCCTGGTACAAGAGTTCACTGACTTCGGTTTGTCTCAGGGGTGTGATGCAATTTTCATGGACAAAGAAGCCGAATGAGGAAAACAGATTGGTTACCGTTCATCACACTAAACAAGAACAGCACGAGGAAAGCGAAGACAAGAGAAGATCAGGTCAGACTACGAAGACAACAAAAATAATCAACCTCGTCGCTTCTCTGCAGACCAACCTATGATTATTTCATCGCGACACACAACACAACTCATAAAAAAATTTCGAGCACAATCAGGCGTGTTGGGAAGGAAAGTTTGCAGAGGCAGCTTTCCAACGCCGAGTATCAGTCAAGCACAGGCTGTCAATGGAAAGACCTCGGCATGAGGCACATAACGTTGTGATCACAAGCATCTCTCTAACTTACTTTATGCTGCATCTCTCTAACTTACTTTATGCTGCATCTCTCTAACTTACTTTCTGCTGCATCTCTCTAACTCACTTTATGCTGCATCTCTCTAACTTACTTTCTGCTGCATCTCTCTAACTCACTTTATGCTGCATCTCTCTAACTTACTTTATGCTGCATCTCTCTAACTTACTTTATGCTGGATCTCTCTAACTTACTTTATGCTGCATCTCTCTAACTCACTTTCTGCTGCATCTCTCTAACTTACTTTATGCTGCATCTCTCTAACTTACTTTCTGCTGCATCTCTCTAACTTACTTTCTGCTGCATCTCTCTAACTCACTTTCTGCTGCATCTCTCTAACTTACTTTCTGCTGCATCTCTCTAACTTACTTTCTGCTGCATCTCTCTAACTCACTTTCTGCTGCATCTCTCTAACTTACTTTTTGCTGCATCTCTCTAACTTACTTTCTGCTGCATCTCTCTAACTTACTTTATGCTGCATCTCTCTAACTCACTTTATGCTGCATCTCTCTAACTTACTTTCTGCTGCATCTCTCTAACTCACTTTATGCTGCATCTCTCTAACTTACTTTCTGCTGCATCTCTCTAACTTACTTTCTGCTGCATCTCTCTAACTTACTTTATGCTGCATCTCTCTAACTCACTTTATGCTGCATCTCTCTAACTCACTTTCTGGTGCATCTCTCTAACTTACTTTATGCTGCATCTCTAACTCACTTTCTGCTGCATAATATTCATCAAGATAACATGTTAAAACGCAGCAGCGGTTGTGCTTCACTTATTCTTCAGCAAAGCCCTGCGACACGATGTGAAAGGCTGTTAAAGGCAACAGACAAGCCTGCAACAAGGAAAAGACCACGGGTAATATATGGAAAGAAGTGTGGCAATTGGCAGCGTTGGTCACGGAGCACACACCCTCAAGGGGACAAACACAGGAATGGATACTCAAAGGTAAGCCTGAAAATTAATGTGGTTGCCATAAAACCAAAGCGCACCAGGCAACCTGAAGAACAACAAAAGCAATTTGAAGGCAAATACGAAAAACAGGGTACAAAACAAAGCCGAGGAAAAGACAGGAAAAGCACAAGGAGAGTTTGGTGGCGATGGAAGAAGGGACAGATTGAATTTAGATAACACAATACCCTGCACAGCAAAAGAAGGGTCTGTTGACAGGAAATTAAAGAGAAGATAGGGGGGGGGGGGGAGACTTCAAGCCAGGTGGAAAGGGCGAAAGAGGAGGTTTCTAGTGAGTGCAATAGACAAAGAGGGTAACCATGGTGAACTTACCTTCATAACGAAGATAGGAGCGTGTACTGGACCCGACTGTGAAACGAACTGGAACTCCAAGCCTGGCTTGATCTCGTTGAGTTGCATGAGAGCGTTCTTCTGGACAGGCGGGCCCTGCACCTTGCGCTTCTTGGGAGCGCTCATGTGTCCGTTTTCGCTGTGTCTTCTCTTCCTGGAGAACATCTCGCCTGTGTCCCCGACCGCCGTGCCCTCGCCAAGCTGCGCCTCCTTCACTCCATTGCCGTCTGTCAACAGGCACGAGAAGAGAGGCTTGTTAGTACTGGTCTACGTGCCCACCCCCTTGGGCGCCGTTATACAGGCATAGAGGATGCATCTGAATAATGCAAGTCGTCTGATATGACGGAGGCGTATGAAAGATGGGATGATACTTCCTCCTTAAATCCCAGGAGGTCAGCCGATGGTCCACCAGGGCGGACAGAGCTCATCTCCCTGTCCCGATACAATCGCAAACAAACCCCATGCATGATTCAAAGCCCAGGCCGGGCTGCCCGCCTCGGGACACTAGGTCCTCGACGAAATGAAGTCACAAGAAAATCAACACTCAAGAGATGGCGAGGTAAGATATGGTCTTTGTTGGTCTGCATAAGTGGAGTGGCTAATGTAAGAACAATTCCGACATGGAAATTAAACTTTAAAAAGTAAAAGTCATGGCATTGTCATTCACCCTTAGACACTACGGAAAATCGATATCTCAGGAGTCTTCCGCGGATCCAACATCACAACTTTTCCAATCTGTGTGTGCGTCTTTGTGTGTGTATGTGTGCGTGCGTGCGTGCGTGTGTGTGTGTGTGTGTGTGTGTGTGTGTGTGTGTGTGTATGTGCGTGCGCGCGCGCATTTGAGATTGTTTTCTTTAGCACAACAAGAA